>ML242929.1:56286-97051 GCA_005239495.1 Nicotiana undulata
TTTTTTTTTTTGAAGTAACTGAGAAGGATAACACCCTTGGTTATAAGTTTTTTCCTCTGTTTTTTTAAAGAACCTGCAATAAATTTATGGTATGTCTTTACTGATTCTCTAATATTTATATGAACGAACTTCACCATTTATGAAGTAAAATGTACTTCCACTTGTCAAAAAGGAGGTAATACAAAATTACAGCATAGGTATAGTTACATTGCCACAACAAGTACGTCAGAATTTGATATTGGAGTGTTTTTTTTCCTTAATTTTTTGTTATATTTTAGTAGTGGAAGCTTATGTTTATGTTAGAATTTGATATTGGAGTGTTTTCTTTTTCTTATTTTAATATATATATTTTAGTAGTGGAAGTTTAAGTTGCTTTTTTGGTACTTCCCTAGGATCCCGACCGTGCATGCTACGGACCAAAGCATGTTGAAGTTGCTCATGAACGAATGGCTATCCAGACACTTCTCATTACTGATGAGCTCTTTAGGTGAGCTATCTAATGGTTCCCGGGTGGAACTGAGGGGCTATACGAGCAATAAAAATGAAAGTGTATTGTTGTATGGATGAAGATATAGCTTGATAATATATGTACCTGCAACTCATGTTCTTCTAGTTGAGATATATCTCTTTTTACGTGCTTATGGTGTCTTTGGTGCATAGGATTTGTCTATTTCATTTCTGTTGTCATATTTTAACATGTAATAACTTTGTATCTTCATATCTCAATGGATTATAAATGGTCAAGAGGAGAGGCGGTTTCATGAGATATTTTGTCCAACATATCTACTCTTTATGTGAAATTCAAAAGTGGCCTCTAAGATTTAAACATTCATGTACCGTGTCAATACATGGTCCAGAAGATCAATAGAACATCTCCCTCAAGCGCTTGTGCAGAGTGCCAAACCCTGTTTCATGGGTGAAATAGAACTACTTCCCTTCATTTTCTTTTGTTTTCGTTTCTTACTTTTTCGCATTAATGAACCTGACAATTTAGTAGTTGTCCGTTTCTTAGGAATCAAATACATGCGACTTTATTTGTTAGGAACATGCGAGTGGTGGAAGTCGTTGGCTAGGGCTTTGTGTTGTAACTTGGTTAGATGTAAACATCTTACTGTATCTCTTTCACTCCTTTGTGTAAATAGTTGGTTGATTGTATATGAGAAATATCTAACATCTTCTGATCTGTTTACAGGAGTTCTGATGTAGCAACAAGGAAAAAGTATGCTAATCTGGTTGATTCAGTCAAGGATTCAGGTGGTACTGCTCTCATTTTCTCGTCAATGCATGTTTCAGGAGAACGTGAGTATATAGTTACTTTATTCTTAATTTCCTTTTCCTCCCAGCATTTACATCTGGCATTCCCAGTCAGGCATTATTTTACTCGGCCTTTGGTAGTGTTTTACGGAACAGGTCCGAACTAGCATCATCTAAATGACTCAAATAATATTTCCCTTTCTGTGCACATGTTTATTGTCACATTCACACTTTAAACCTTTTTTTTCTCCCTGTAAAACCACATGTTTTACTGCAAATTGAGTTAGGCTGATTGAAATAATTTTTGGTTGGGGGCACAGAATTGGCACAGCTAACTGGCATTGCTGCAATCCTTCGTTTTCCTTTGCCGGAACTGGAAGATATAGAGATGTGAATGAAGACAGGCCGTTCGTGGGTAATGTTATACTCTTAAAAATGCCATATACACCAGAACAGACTATTCACTGTAGAAAGAATGAGAAACTGAAGCTGTAATGCATTCTTAGGAATGGAGATGGCCGTGTTGTTGTACATCCGAATTTTGTCTTTTTTATTAATTAAAATGTAATGTATCGTTGACTATAGAGATGTACTATATCATTGTAGCGGCATTTTTCATCGCAGGTTTCTGCTTATAGGAGCCCCATTTTAATGTATTCACTTCTTTCATGTTCAATTAGAATATAGCTGATGTTACAAGTCTTTGGACTCTTGATTGTTAAGTGAAGCTCTCTTCTTATTGACAGCTGCTCTGGTTTTGCTGTTGTTTCTTTGACAAGCACATTATTTTGCTTATTTTTATTGTTTCTCAGGAGTTTGGATTGTTTCTTCTCATTTTCCAAATATTTTTTTCGTTTTCCTTTTGTATATTCATAGAAGGGTAGCCTTGGCGTAGCTGGTAAAGTAGCTGCCATGTGAGAAGGTCACGGGTTCAACAACAAACAACAACAACAAAAAACCCAGTATGATCCCAACATTGTAGGGTCTGGGGAGGGTAGGGGAGGGTAGTCTGTATGCAGACCTTACCCCTACCTAATGCAGGTAGAGAGACTGTTTTAAATAGACCCTCAGCTCAGGAAGGGTAAGAAGAAGAGGAAAGCAAGGAAGGAAGAAAGAATGAAGAGAAAAGAAAAAGGGAGAGATAAAGGATAAGTAGTACCAAATAATAGCAACAGGGAATACCTGAGGCGAACAAAACCACACAACGTAATAAAATTTAAGAATATGAAGAGACATGCATGCTATTAAGAAGAGGTCACGGTTTCGAGCCATGGAAATACTCCGGACCCCGGGCGGGAGCTTAGTGCAATGTGTTGTCATTTTTCTTTGTAAATTCTTAAAACGCAATACAAAGTATTAACCTTTTCTTTTAAACGAATTGATAAATGAGATAACCTTTAAAAAATGGAATTTCTTTCATGATAAGCCAAACCAAATAAGTAGCACTTACTACCAACGAAAACTACATAGAAAATCTCAAAAATTAAAATAACTACTACCAAACCATTATTTGTTTTTATCAAAACCTAATAACACATAAATGTTTTGTCAAAAACGTATTGACCTTTTCTTTAAACGAATTGATAAATAAGATAAGGGGTGAATTCTAATTGAATTTAATGACCGCTAGATCTGGAGGTTTGATAAGTAAACGAGATTAAATTATACGCCGTAACAGTAAATACAAGCCAATCGTGTACAATGATTATCAATGAATGTTCCAAGAATGTATGGAATAAATGCATGCAATGACAATAAATGTAATAAAGAGGAATGTAACACCGAAATATTGAATGACCTGGGCTAATCTTCCCCTCTGTCAGCAACGTGGATAATATAAAACGTGAATGAACACAAGATTCTTGGATCTTGTAGATGAAAAAGTATTCTGGGACTAAAGAATCAATGGAAAAGACAAGCTTTTGTATATTCTCTATAGTCAACTTTACAAATGTGTTCTTCTCAAAAGGTTCAAGATCCCCTTTTTGTTCTTTTTCTCTTTCTATTTATAGGGAACATTCTTTAGAAACTCTAAAAAAGTACAACCAATGGAATATTCCTTTTCCCTACTCTAAACTCATCTTACCGTTACTTTCTTGTAACCTATACTCGACCACCGCGTTAGCTTCTCCCGGGAGGGACCCTTCGTCATTAAACTATGGTCGGCTTAGGCTTCGACCTCATCCAATTAGGCTATCAAATCCAATCCAAATTTTGACCAATACAGTTAGTCCCTCCGTTTATCGAGGTCGTGGTCTTCAACGTCCTCAATGAGCGGACGTAGCCCGCACTCGTTGTGAGAGAAATTTGGTCATGACGGTTGGATCAGATCGGTCGAAGTCGGGCTGTTGGTTGCCAACAAGGCTGCGGTTGGTGTAGGTGACGTTGGATGTCGTCATCGTCACGTGCGTCATCATTACGCGTCTTCCCGATGCAGAGTATCCACTGTTGGTGCTTCGATTTTTGTGCCATTGACGGCTTTTTGGCCTCGATTTTGACGCCACCCAACCCTATAAGTAGAGGAGAGGGGTTTCTCATTTGAAAATTTCACTACTTCCTTCTTCTTAGGCATACGTTATTTCTGCGATTTTCTCCTCTATTTCGCAGATCCTTCACCTCCGGTTTCTAGTTTCTTTCCCAATCACTAGCCCCTTTATCTTATTTTCATTGCATACATATTACATTGTCGGTATGTCTACTTCCCCTCACAGCCATGATAAAGTTTCCGATTCCACTCCTTTATCGATAACCATTCCTCCTGTTAGTGAGGAGCCCATGGTTGAAGGAGATGACATCTTCCCCACCGTTGAGGAGGTGGTTCCCATAAATCCTACGATCAGGAATGATTTTCCTAAAGAACCTTCCCCCGCTCCTGTACCTGAGCTTTTTGAGCCGGGGCCAGATGAATTGGTTGACATGCGCTCCAAATACCACATCCCTCCTCACATCGAAATTGTCTCGGCGAGCGACGATATAGTTCAGGTTCATCAGCTAGGGTTCTGTGCCTTTTACGCTTATCCATTCGTGATTGGCTACACCCTTCCTCTCCCTCGGTTAGCTGAGGAGTTCTGCCGCTTCTACGGCATTTTCCCGACACAACTCTTCCCCTACTTATATAAGTTCTTCCTGATGCTGTCTAAGTATGCGGAACTGGCCGGTTGTGAGGTCGACCTCCGCCATTTGCTCCACCTGTTCTCGCCTACCTTCTTTAGAGGCACTCTGCTACATTTACGGCATCGTGGGACGAAGGTATTGGTGGCCGGGATGGATGATAAAGCAAGTCGACTATTCTGGCGCAAATACTTCTTCGTCAAAACCGATCATATAGTGGCGGATCCGACTGTGTTTCCCGAGAAGTGGAATTACAGTCGTAAGTATCTCCTCGTACCATTTGCTATTCTTTCTTCATTTTTTTCCCGGTCTTCGATCCGTTCACTGTTCCCTTGTTTTCAGCTGTGAGGCGTTCTCCTTCTCTTGTCTTGGATATTCCGGATTAGGTAACTCGCGTGTTGCCTCGCATCGTGGGAATTCACGATTGGGCGTCCTTTCATAAGCGCTACGGGCCTAGGACCTCATCTCGTAAGTATTCCTATTTTCTGGCTTGGCTTTGTCCTTTGTCGTTTTCTGACTTGACATCCCGTTGGTGTTAGGTCGACGAGTTTCTAAAAAGACGAAGGCTCCCGCTCTTGACTTTTGCCAAAAGATGACCTCGGCCGCGATGAAGTTCGCTCTAGTCGAGTCTGTACGAGGTTAGGTTCAGGCTTTATAGGTAAGGAAGCCCGCCTCTCTAGCCGTTACCGTCCCAGGCGAGATCTCGTCTCATCAGGTTCTCCTTCTTGCCGACGAGTCATCTCGTGGCGAGGAGTCATCGCCGAGGAAGAGCTGGAGGGTAGAAATAGCGAAGGCCGTTGCTGTTGAAGAGTCGGAGAGAGTCATGGCTCTTGAGGCGGGGCCGGAGCTATGGAGGCGGCTATTGCGGCGGGTGCCGTTATGGAATAAAGGCCTTCTAGGGTCGAGGGGGTTAATAGTGGTGAAGAGCTCGTACGGGATATTGAAGGTGGCTCCTCATTGGCGGCTGTAAGAGATAGTGAGGTCCCCGCAGGGGACATTGACTCTGGTTCTGACATCGAACCTAAGGAGGTACAATCTTTCACTAAGAGGGCTACTCGTGTGGAGATAAGGACGGAAGGTCCTAATCGGCACATAGTCATTCCTGTGGATTACAACCTCTTGGTCGACTTGGAGCGAATGGCGCCATCTTTCGCTCCCTTGTGTGCGGAGGCGGAGAACAGGACGTTGCGGACACTGAACGATACCGACCTTTCTCTAGGCATATCGGGCATGGCTATTGATGTGCCGGAGAAATTCGGCACATTTAATACCAATTGCTTAGATTTTAGCTCGTTTCAAATGCAATTATCCGTTATACTTATGTAATTTTGATGTTTTGCAGTGCATGAGGCTCAAGGACCCAAAAACATGGAAATAACATCAAGAAGCCGCAAAAGAGCAAGAAAATGACAAAGTGCGATTGCAAACTAAACATGCGGGCCGCAAACCAAATATGCGGACCGCAGAATGCTCAAGAAGACCGCAAAGTGCGACAACTCGTTTAGCCGTTCCAAGCAAAGAAAATGCGGTCTATTATGCGACCGCATAACAAGTATGCGGGCCACATAATGGATCGCAAACCTCCAGTAGTGTTGCTGAGCCCAGAAATGCGATGGCAAGATGCAGTCGCATATCAACAATGCGGACCACATAATCTCTTTGCGATGACTACCTGGAACCTAGGTCTGAGGAGATGCGATGGAATTGAATAGAATGTGAACCACATGTCTGTTATGCGACAGATATGCGGTCGCATAACTTGCCTGAAAGGGTATTTTGGTCCGAAATTGACCCCGACTTTTAGCCCACTATAAATAGATTTATTAGGGTTTTGTGGGGGCATTTTGTTTGAAAAAGGAGCTACATTCCAATTTTTGAATATTCCCATCTTTTGGAAGTTTGAGAGAGAAGAATCTTGAACTTTGTAAGCTTTATGGCATTTAATATTCTCTTCTTTTTGTATTTTAGCATGTGTAGCTAGTTTTAAATACTAAGGTTGTGGACCCTAAATGGGTGTAATGTTAATGGGTGTTTTATATATATATATATATAATGGTTGGTTGATATATATTTATTTCTCATTCTTCATTTATTGTTGGTGGTTGCAAACATTAACAAGTGCCATTATATTCTTTCTTTACTTGGAAAAGCGGGTTAGGGTTTGGTAGAAGTAAATATCAAAGGCTCAAGGTGTTAAACCTTGTTTAATAGAATCGCTTAGGAACAAGTGGGTTTTATTTGGCATAAATTGATTACTCTTAATTTCACTCTTTTATATTTGGAAAAATCATAAAAGGGAAATACTATCCAACTATCGGAAAATATTGGGTAGTCACTTAGGAATCATTTGCATATAAAAAAAGACCTTCCATTAGAAATATATCATATTAACACCGATAGCATTACATTTCATTGAACGGGACACAACCTTGGTTTAGTTAATCAAATTAATTACAATCGTGTGCAATCATATTTGTTACTAGTTCACTAAATTGCAATACAATCAATTACAATACTCGTGTTACTCTAACGTAATAGAAATGCGATTCAAGTTAAGCTTCACACTATTCAAGTAACCTTTTCACGCCTATTCCATGTGGGATGCGACCCCAACCTAGTTGGGTTACTATATTTGACATCGATTGCTTTACACTATTTTAAGGTGTAATTTGAGCGTATTAATATTCTCTTCTTTTTGTATTTTAGCATGTGTAGCTAGTTTTAAATACTAAGGTTGTGGACCCTAAATGGGTGTAATGTTAATGGGTGTTTTATATATATATATATAATGGTTGGTAGATATATATTTATTTCTCATTCTTCATTTATTGTTGGTGGTTGCAAACATTAACAAGTGTCATTATATTCTTTCTTTACTTGGAAAAGTGGGTTAGGGTTTGGTAGAAGTAAATATCAAAGACTCAAGGTGTTAAACCTTGTTTAATAGAATCGCTTAGGAACAAGTGGGTTTTATTTGGCATAAATTGATTACTCTAAATTGCAACTCTTTTATATTTGAAAAAAATCATCAAAAGGGAAATACTATCCAACTATTGGAAAATATTGGGTAGTCACTTAGGAATCATTTGAATATCAAAAAGGACCTTCCATTAGAAATATATCATATTAACACCGATAACATTACATTTCATTGAAGGGGACACAATCTTGGTTTAGTTAATCAAATTAATTACAATTGTGTGCAGTCATAGTTGTTACTAGTTCACAAAATTACAATACAATCAATTACAATACTCTTGTTACTCTAACGGAATAGAAATACGATTCAAGTTAAGCTTCACACTATTCAAGTAAACTTTTCACGCCTATTCCCTTTGGGATTCGACCCCTACCTAGTTGGGTTACTATATTTGACATCGATTACTTTACACTATTTTAAGGTGTAATTTGAGCGTATCATCTTTGCGGGTGAGTTCCCACTTCTTTTCTTCTGACTTTTTGTGTGTTTCGTTGATATCATTTTACTTTGGATGACATGTCTGGAGATTGAGCGCGATTGACGAAAGGAGGAGCGGGTCGCTCTCTATAGGAGGATGAGGTCCAAGTATAGGGAGTATCGCTCTAAGTATTGGAAGATGGTCAGGAGTTTCGGCGAGGATGGCTAGTTCCGGGAGTTGCGTGATGAGATTGGGAGGAAGAACGAAGAGCTGAAAGAGAAGGACGAGGAGATCATGAAGGCCATTGGCCGATGTAGTGTGTTAGAGGAGATGATGAGGTCCAAGGAAGATGAGCTTGAACTGATTAAAGGGATAATAGCCGAGAATGAAGATCTCCAGGCGCGGGTGGCGTCCTTGATGGTTGAGCTCGAACAGAGAGAGGCAAAGGCCGCCGACTTGAGGGATGAATTGAGTGCTAGGGTCGTGGAAATTAATCTGGCTGAGAGGACTAGGATGGCCTCAGTGGTGGAGGCGGCATCTTTGGCGGGCACCTTGCGCATTTGTAGGTCTGAGCGGGCCAGTGAGGCGGAGACATTGGCGCTTAAGGTGGTGAGGTTGGAGGAGCAGGTTGGGAATTTAGAGGGGGAGTTATCTGGGTTAAGTGAGCAGATCGTCCTCCTGAAGGCCGACAAGGAACAACTGGTCCAACCGTCTACTTATCAAGCTTATGCCGACTCGAATGTATCACAGGAGTTATGTGAGATGTGGGTTCATGTCGAGGCTCAGCTTGACGTGTACACGTCTTTGAGGGCTGCCGGGAAGGTTTCTGAAGAGGAGCTTACAACGTTTGTGTCAAGGCATGGGCAACTCGTGAAGCTTGTGGTTATGCACATGGCACGCCTAGAAGGGACGATGACGATGATGCCGTGGATGGGCTTGCCTCTGATCCTTGGTACGACGAGGAGTATGCTGACGGGGATGATGCAGCATAAAGCCTTTGCACTTAATTTTTGGTTGTTTTGCTTTTTTGTGGGGGAGTGATCGATCCCTTTGTAAAAAGCAAGTAATGTAACCCAATCAATTGAAATGGAACGATTACCTTTTGCTATATGTTTTCGTATTCACGCTTTCTTGTTGGGTTTTTTTTTTTGTTGTGTGATCTTGCTTTCGGGGAGGCTGAGCGTAGAGTAGTTCGAGCTTCGCCGAATGTGAAGTAATTCGAGCGAGGTCGAAAGCAAAGTAATTCGAGCGAGGTTGAATGTAAAGTAATTCGGGCGAGGTCGAAAGCGAAGTAATTCGGGCGGGGTCGAATGTAAAGTAATTCGAGCGAGGTCGAATGTAAAGTAATTCGAGCGAGGTCGAATGTAAAGTAATTCGAGCGAGGTCAAATGTAAAGTAATTCGAGCGTGGTCGAAAGCGAAGTAATTCGAGCGAGGTATAATGTAAAGTAATTTGAGCGGGGTCGAATGTAAAGTAATTTGAGAAAGGTCGAATATAAAGTAACTCGAGCGAGGTCGAAAGCAAAGTAATTCGAGCGAGGTCGAATGTAAAGTAATTCGAGCGGGGTCAAATGTAAAGTAATTCGAGCGAGGTCAAATGTTAAGTGTAGAATATAGGACGATTTGGAGTTGGGCGAAAAGTGTTGCATGTTGCTTTGTTTATTAATTTCATTGGAGAATATTACATCAGTTTGTTCAATACATATATTTGAGAAGTTCCCGTCTACCTAGTCCCTTCATCGTTCTGCCTAGAGTAGTCGATAGGCTGAGCGATGAATCACGTACTTGAACTTCGAGACGTCCCCTTCATCGCCTCAATTTGTAATGTATAATTAGCCCACTAGACACTTATTTAATGCACTATCTTATTATATAAATATATATATATATATATATATATATATATATATAATACACCCTCTTCTACTAACTTAGTATTTTGGACCAATAGCTATATATAAAAGTAATTTCCAATCTCACAATTATTACGTATATAAAAATTTTGGCTTATTACAGTAGCTCCTCAGATGGACCCTCGGATCACCTGTACCGTTGAACATCTCGAACTTAGGAGGTTTGTAACCCTCGGGTATTTCGACATCGGGTTGTATGCAGAGGTCTTCATAGTTCAGCCCTTGAAATCCCTTGCTTCCTTCAGCACCTTGAACTCGGCTAGTCAGCTTCTTAAGTTCTTCAGCCAAATTCTTGATAAGCAAATCCTTCTCACTGGATTCAGGTATGTATGAAATGGGTTGGGTTGAGTGTGGCAGAGTCTCCACGTAGATGGGGTTGTTTTGATGGCATGGCGTCTGGGTATAGAGGTGGTCACTTGTGGAGTTCTGTGGTTCAGGGACAATTAGCGGGGTGTTTCTCGGAGTGTGGAAAGTGTTGCATTATGGTGAAATAGTTGGATATTCGGTGGAGTTGTGGGAGGATTCTATTTGTTTGGTGTGTTATGAGGAGGTATGGGGTTTTGGGTGTTTGGATGATTGACATCTGGAATACTGAGTGAGAAAGATAGATTTTCCAAATTTCGGACAAGCTCAAGCTCCCCTTGGAGCTTCAACAACCTTTGCTCGAGTTGTGTCATATCCTCATTCTGAACCTGAGTACCTTGACTTTCAGTAGCTTCTGTTCGTTCCCCTGGCGTTGTGTTGTCTTTCCTAATACTGCTCGAATCTTCCATTTTCCCTTTGCCTTTGCTTTTTCCCTTAGGTGGACTAGGAAGGGGAGAAGGCGGAGAGCCCCTGGATCTTGTATAGTATGATGATGATGCCAGAATGCACAAACCGACCTTAGGGAGGGGAATAATCAAAAGAAAGAAACAAAAACAAAAGGTATCCAAGTCAGTGAGGGTTATGAAAAATATTGCAATATTTAAACACGTATTGCAGGAATATAAAAGCGTGTCCTAATTTGGGAGCCTCATTGTGCCCGAGGTAGGCCTAGTGACAAATTGATTTGGGGAACTTAAATGCCAAAATGCCTCATTTCATTAATGTAAAAATAGACGAATCCAAAACGACGCTAAAATATTAAGCAGGAAATAAAGTCACTAATGGACATTGGCCTTATTACATTGATAAAAGCAACAACAAAAAAATCTATCCTACTTGGTCCTAGAAGGACCTTCCCTAGATTCGGCATCTTTGATCCCATCAAACAGATTCCCTAGCTCACGCAGTCCTAGCAGTAGGTATGCTCTGTCCAGATGCCCTTCCTTCGTTTCCCTTAGCTTTCTGACAGTCTTCGACCCTTTTGATGATTTTACCTTCCAGCTCCACTATGCCTCGCTCCAAGTATTCCAGCTTCTTGTTGGAGCGGATGGCCATGTCTTTCCATTCCTCGATCAACCTTTTGTTGGTTTCATGTATTTCCCAGTGCTCGTTTTCAGACTCGTGGACCCTCTTGCGCAGCCGATTGTACTTGAACTGAGCCTCGGCACTCTCGTCTATGATTTTGTGGCCTCGGCTGATCCCTAGCCTGATTAATCCATCCAAGTTGTCTTCTAACCACGCCGGATAGAAGGGTGCACATCTTGCATGGTACCTGTCTGGTTCAATTATATTCTTCTCCATTCTGATTTTACAGTGCCACATGTGTTGGGCTTGGCACTTGTAGGGAATATCATCATCTTGGAAATCAGCTCGAAAATGGCTCATCTTGTCGACCCTTGGCACAACTTGCTTTCTGCCTTCTTGTCTCGTGACTCGGAGAGAAACATAAGGATATATCCCCCTCAACCCAATTAGCACTAGGTGTGGTGCATCTCTGGACCTGACGATGAATTCGTCCGTTGGGAACCACTCGAACATCCACTGTACCTGCTCCTCGGTGAGATTATCAAAGAATTCTACCCAATCCTTGGCAGTCTCTGGCTGGACAAACCTGTCAGGGATATATGTCATCCGCTTGGGGTGATGGAAGGCAATGTGATCGTTCCAAGAGCTTCGCGGAAACTCTTGGTGGTATTGGCCCTTTTGGAGGTGTTCTAAGAGCCACAGTTGTAGTAACATGTTTCAACCTTCGAAGTGCTTAGCTCCTCTTTGACAGTGTTCTAAGGCTCGGTAAGTGTCCGAGATATTCATAGGGACGATGCTGAAGGCTTGCCCGTCAATGCCTTCCATCAAGGTCTTGGTTACCATATCTAACCTACTATGAATCATTTCCTTCTTTTTTGGAAACACGATCAACCCTAGAAAGCAAACGACGAAGACAATTACCCTACGGTGAATATGTTCCAGAGATGTAATGGCAAATTTGTCATGGTGAGTACGGTACGATTTGCTGTGAACGTACCTTTCATATAAATACTCAAAAGGTATGTATGACTGCTTCAAACATTCTAACTCAGCATTCTTCTTCAGACCCATCATTTTCAGAAAACCATTGCCTGTGCGGTTTTCAGGCACCAATAACCCAGGAGTTTCCCAGACTAACCCAGCTAATCCTCCTATTTCTTCCAGCAGTGGTGTCATCTCAATGTTCCCAAAGCGGAAGACGACTCTTTCGCTATCCCAAAATAAGGTGGCAGCCTCGATCAACATGTTGTTGGGTTGGATGTCTAGGAGAGACGCTAAGTTACCCAGGTATTTCTTGACAAGTTTCTTATCTCTAGAGTGAAGATCCTCCCACCAGTTCAGGAGCATTGGAGGGATGTTGCTGACCATGCCGAATCTAGGGACTTCGTGCCTCATACTTCAGCAAGACAAACATAGTTAGGACCTTAACCCCACTGGACTCAACTATTTATACATTTATGATTAGCATACAAGCATTTAATTCCCCAAATAAATTCACAGAACGTGATGATGTCCATTGGGATTACGTAAACCCGGCGGACTTTGGACAAGGATGTCTTAAAGGGTTATTGTGCAGACAACACACTAACCCGGCTAGGTTTGACCATGATGCATGCACAGTATAATAGAGTAAGGTTTCTATGGGGTCTTAGACTGGTACCCTTGAGTGGATAACTCAGGGGGAAGTCACGGAACTGTCGACTGCACCGTTGATCGACTAGTTTTACCGCAAATAAGCCTTTTTGAATTTAGGGGTGGTATAAAATAGGAAGAGCACAACCACTCATCAAATGTTGCTATAGGATTTGTATTGGCACGAGTGGAGTATGATGTTGGGCATGGTTATGCAACAATAAGCAATAAAGCATGTAGTCATGTATTTGCACGTTATGAAAGCGATAAATACAACAGTTGTAATTTAAGGCGATTACAAAGGGAAACAAGGAAACATGTTAGTTTGTCTTTGAGAAATATCAAATACTTGAAAGAAATAAATCGTTAACTGCACATAAAGGGGAGAGGGGAAGAGATGCAAATATTAACAAAGTAAAGGTAATAATTCACAAAGCAGTTTGAAGTGGTAAAAGCCTAAGATCCCAGCAGAGTCGCCATGTTGTCGCGCCCCCTTTTTCCTTCTCCTTTCGGATCGGTCAGGGTTTTTGACATTATTGGGACAACTTGTTTCCTTTTGGGAAAGGGGTATAGAAGGAATTGAAGAGTCGCCATCTTACGAGTTAAGGTGCGTTAGGGCACCTACTAAGGGTCATTATATCACAGATTAGTTAACCAGAGATTGGGTAAGGGCTTGAAATTACTTTGAGGGAAAGGTGTTAGGCACCCCTCAAAGTCCACAATTGTGGTTCCCGGACAAACATCTTTGTGAATTTAGACAAGTAGCAAATAAGCAATTAGAGTTTAAGCAAGTAAAGGGTTTTGAAAAGATTTGCAGTCTAAGCACACATATGTGCTAAAGTTTTGAAAGATTTGAAGTCTAAAGATTTATAGCCTATGCATATATACATAAGGAAGGGGGTCCTAAGTTGTTTATCCTATAGGATCACATCGGTAAAATTCCCGGTAATCACTCCTCAGAAGAGGGGCTACACGTGGCATTATCACACCGGTCATCATATCCATATCTACCCTTTCTCACCCCTTAGCGATTCTTTAAGCGAGTTTATTTAACGACCTCAATTGTGTGTTGTTACCCGTCCCCTCCTAATGGTCCCGGGGGAATTTAGGACTTCTACCTATAGGCAGTTCTAGATAGACCCCCTAAGGTTTAAAGGAGAAAATACTAAGGCGACAAGCAAGAACAAATTGGACTTCATCAAATAAGGCAGAAAGAAGCAATTAGAGGCTCATGTTTACCTCCACAGATAGTACACATAAACAGCACGACTCAAACACAAAAAAGGCAATATTATTAAGCAGGATCCTAAAACAAGATGTCTAGATGAGTATCAAAACACAGGAGATATGTAGATCTGGTTTATAATTTCAGAAGCAGGGCCCTATCAGTTTGCCTACTGATTTTTAAAGCCTGTTAACCATTAAGAAGAAACACAAAAAGACAGTTTCCAGTTTTACAAAAGTTGATTACCTAAGGCTTGCCTAGGCGTGGGGTAATGTACATTAGTTACCAGAGTTATTAAAGAGAATTGTTATAAGTTATTTCACCTAAAGCATGTTGTTCTAGGTGTTACAAAATATAGGGTTATTGCCAATTTGTTTAAAACATGGTGAGACTGTTTTGTATCCTTTTTCATGCATTCATAGCTTAATTAGGTGTGACCGAGTGAGTACGAACAAGATCCTAAAACATGGTATCTAATGCACATATAAAATGCAGAATGATTTATATACAAATTCCTAAGGCATGATTTCTAAATACACCGCATGATTGCAGGATATGCAGATTCCTAAAGCAAGATTTCTAAATGCACAACATGATTTCAGGATATGCAAATTTCTAAAGCAGGGGTTTTAAATGCACAATCATGATTTCGGTTCCTAAAGAAGGATGCACAAAGGTTGCAACATTGTTAAACTCGATTTCAAAAAGGCAGGAGCAACAATTGGTGTTAGTGCTATTATTTAGTCCTGAAACATGATTTCTCAGTGATAAAATGATGTGATGCTGAAACAGTATACATGAAGCTTAAGAGCATGATATTTAATGTATGATATGCTTTGCATGTGTTGGTCCTAAACATGGATTCTAGTGCGCATACAAAATAAATGTAAACCTAAAGCATGGTTTCTACCCTTTGACATAGATAACCTATATATCTACCCTCCCCTTTTCACTATCCATCCCCAATATTTATTTACAACAATTATTACAAACTAGTATTGAATGAATTACATAAGTAGATAAGGAAAAATAAGAAGTTACACTATAGGGAGCCTACAAATAGGCCCAGATTTCCAGAACCTCAACTGCTTAGAGTGTTTCATAGCCTTTCTCAATATCCGGGTGTGTCAGAGTTCCTTAAGGACCTCAAGGGATCCCGGGCAGTACTCACACCTAGATTTCACAATCATAATTGAGTAAGTGCAGTGTGGAAGAGCCATCTCTAACCTCAGAGTTCAGAGGGATCTCATAGGGATCCCTAAGCAGTCACACATTAGAGGGGCAGAACTTAAGGACCTAAGAGTAGAGTGAGAGTGCTTGATATAGTTTTGAAAAGGTTTGGGTAAGAAAATAGTGTGAAAGGAGACTTGCTTGAAATAACTTTGTAAAATAAGAGAGAGTTGTCTTAGTAAAGCAGTTTTGAGAAGAATAAGGTAATTAACAAACAACAAACCAATCTCAAAACCCACACAGGTTCAGCATCACACATAGAACAAAGAACCAAAACAGGTTCAGCAGCCACAAACCTTCACACATGGGTAATGGGGGATTGGGGACAGGTAGAACACATAATGGTAAACACATAGCAGGCAGAGGTGCACATGGATACAAAATCAGAAGTATTCCAGGAGGGGTTCATGGTATTGGGGTGCAGCATGATCCTCAGAATCAACACAGAACTAAGTAACTTAAGGTACAAATTATTTTGTCAAAGAAAAGGTTCATGCCAAAGCTAATCAAACATGAAATAGAACAGAGTCACATTGAGACATACTATAAAAGGGGGATAGCATGATGATCCTAAGGGGGAGAGGGGTAATATATCATTCTTATCCTAAGGAATGGAGTACATAACATAACATGTGAGATAAGCATGAGTGTAAATGCATCAGCTACAGGTCACACAACAGAACCCTAAGTAAAAACAGAATAGAAACAGGACGAATTGCAGTAGTAAAAGAAACATATTGTTTTTGGGACTTAGATTGAAATCAGGACATACCAGTAGAGAGACAGTAAACACAAAGTGAGAAGCAAGAGAGTATAGTAATCAGCCTTGGCTTATAGTCGGTTGACTTATAACAGTAGCAAGTGACCATAGAAAAGAGAGCAAAAAGTTTGAGTGTGAAAGAGAGAGCTTTTTTTTTTGAACAAAAATATTCGTCCCCTGTGTTAATGAAAAAACAAGGTATATATAGTTTGAAAACAGGTAGAAAATATGGTAAAAATCAAAGTTATGCAGCAATTATGGAACTAGGTATCAATTAGTGTAAGTACTCCATTTAATTAAGGAGTTAAATTCAAACGGTAATAGACATGTCACAAAATAAGGAAGGAAAATCGTATAAGGCTAAATATAACAAATAAGCATAGTACAAGTATACAACATGTAATAGAGGCTAAGTTCAGTAGATTCTAATTAAGGAAAAGGCTTAAGAATCAATTTGACAGCATGGTCGACCATAGAATAAGGTAAGAAAATATCTTAAAGGTTAAAATAAGTAGAGAATATCACAAGAGATCAGTGAAGGATCGATCACAAAGATTCAAAAGAAATAGTACTGATTTAGGAGAAATTAACACAAATTTATGAGAACAAGCGGAATAAACGCATAACAGGCAAAATCAGAAACTCTAATAAACCAAATAGGGTAAAATCACACAAAATTAGGGATTCACATAGAGCATAGTACGAATTAACATAATAAACTTGATATAGGAGGAAGAAGAAAAAAAAATCAGAAACACTGATGAACAAAAATAGGGTAAAATCACAGAAACTCCTAAAACTCATGAGAAACAAGCACATATACAAATTAAGAGAACATATTATGAAAGACAAACTCAGAATCAAGGATTGAAACCAAACAACTTAGGGCTTTCAAAATAATAACTCAAATAAAAAGAGAAAACTTAAACGTTTAAACATAGTGAAAATCATAGAAAAATACTAAAATCAGAAGGAAAAGCCATTCTTTAAAAAGGGGTCAAAAACCCTAGTTTGAAGGTGAAGAGTCGTTTTAGAAAAATCGGAGAAATCTTTTAAGAAAACAGTAAAGATAACTCGAATAGACTCAGATCTTGTTACAGATCTAAGAAATCAAAAGTTAAAATTAGGGTTTCAGAGAAAACTCACAGAGAGAGAGAATCGGCTTAGAAACCACAGGTTCTAGCTGGAGATGGAAGAATCTTACTCGGACGGCCAAGAATGGCCCGAGACAGTCATGAAAAGGCCATCGAGTGAGTTGAACCGCCTATGGTTCCTTTGAGGTCTCTAGGGTAGCAATAATCCGGCGTGTGAGGGAGCCCTGGGGCTGAGGATGGTGGTGAAATCACCATAGTTACCGGCGAGTCGATGGTCAGTGAGAGAGCTTAGCAAAGAGAGTTTGATAAGTAAGAGAGTTGTAACGGTGGAGTGAAGGGAGAAAATGAGGGGTAAGGGGGGGGGGGGGTAGTCTCTACGGTTAAATAAGCTAAGAAGAGATCTGGATCGTTGATCAAAATTAAACAACGGTCCAGATTAAACAAAGGATTGGGCCGGGTACTGGACGGGGCCTAGGGGTATTTGGCCTATTTAATTGGGTTGGGGTCTGATTTAATTAAGCTAAAATTGAAATGGCTACTTGTTAAATACCCAATTCGAATTAATTAAGATAATTTGTAAAATAGCTAATGATTATAAAACTCGAATTTCATGCATAGGAAAATAGTTTAAGTAATTATTTAGTATTTCAAAAATACAAATGACTAAGTTTTGGCAAAAAATGGTATAAAATCATGTGATTGAGCTATAATTGCAAAGTCATTGCAATTATAGCCAAAAGGTACCAAATTGGCTAATTATGCAATAATTTGGTCTTAATAGGACCATAAACAATAGATTAAATCATGAAATGCTTTTGAAATTATTTGTGATGCAATTTGTAATTTTTTATTGAAAATATAATGCTAGATAAATTAATAAAAATACAGGAAAATTATGGAAAAATATCAATTGCTATTAATGCATGACTTTGAAGATATATATGCAATTTAAAATACTTTTGGGAAAACATTGGGTAACAACAACGGATATTCACTACAATTCAACACATGATATTAAAATAAGAAGCGGACTTGTAGAATAATATTGCGCAAATGATACTGATATGTCTAACTACCCATGATATGGAGTCACAACTCATGAACTACTAAGAATTTACTACAAATATTTGGCTGAAAGAAAAATGTATAACTGTTTATGAACTAAAGGAAACAGTAAATGAGCATGTAGGAGGGGACTACAGGAATCTGCGGACGTCGGCAGATCTACCTCGGGTCTCCTGCGCAGAAGTCAGCTACGAACTCAGAATCAGCTCGAACCGATACCTGGATCTACATAGAAAGTGAAGAGTTCAACATCAATACAACCGACCCCATGTACTGGTAAGTGTCGAGCCTAACTTCGACGAAGTAGTGACGAGGCTAGGACAAGACACCCACATATAACCTGAACAGTGTAATTATGCTAGTGGCAACAACAGTAATTAAAGAAACAAATCAAATAATTAAAACAACAAGGGAAAACTGCACGGCATCACCCTTCATGCTTTTACTTTCAACCTCACCAATTAAATAAATAGAATGGCATGGTATCACCCTTCTTGCATTAACCTCTCATAATATACACGGCAACACCCTTCGTGCTTTATCACTCACAAATCATGACACGACATCACCCTTCGTGCATTAACGCTCACATATCATGGCACGACATCACTCTTCGTGCTTTACACTCTTCCTCACGATATACATAATGCATGCACAACATCACCCTTCGTGCTTTACACTCCTCCTCACAAATCACAGAATCAATAACAACGGATAGATATGAGTATCACAAAGAAACCAGTATTTCATAAATGTTTAATATCACAATATAAATCTCAACCTTGAACCAATATTCAAAAGTTACCACATCTCGGTGAAACCGAATATAAGTCACCCAACACTTCAAATGACAACGCTAAGCATGGATAATATGGTTAAAGACTACTAAATTTACAAGAATGGAATTTCACTCGCATGCTATGACTCGACAACAACGCATAGGTGCTCGTCACCTCACCTATACATCGTATTCAACAACCAAACACATAGCAAATAACCACATAATGCCTATTCTCTCAAGCCAAAGTTAGACATGACACTTACCTCGCTCCAAATATCACTTAACGCTCAATCACAGCCTTGCATTTCAAATTTGCCTCCGAGCCCAATATATCTAGCAAATTTCCAACCAAATGATTCAAAATAAGCCTTATGAATCATCCATGATAACTACGGTTCAATTTAGTTCATATTTGAAAAATTCAACAAAAGTCAACACTCGGGCCCGCTTGGTCCAAATCCGAAATTCGGACCAAAACTCGATTATCCATTCACCCTCGAGCCCGGATATACAATTGGTTTTGGAATCCGATCGCAATTTGAGGTCTATATCCCCAAATTTCGAAATCCCTAGTTTTCTACCCAAAAACCCCAATTCCACCATAAAATTCCTAGATTCTAGGTTGAAATCTTGTTAGAAGAAGTAAAAGATTGAAAGAAGTGAGTTAAAATTCATTTATCTATGATTTGGGGAAGAATTGGCATCACCGCTTGAGGTTTAGGTTTTGAAAAATGGAAGAATGAGTGAAAAATCCAGTCTAAGTCCCTTTTACCCAGTTGCGGATGTCGCATTTGCTACCTGAGCTTTGCAATTGCGAAGCTCGCAAATGCAAAGGTACCATCACAAATGCGAGAACCCTCACATCTCCACTGACTTCGCAATTGCGAAGGAATGATCGAAATTGCGAACATGGTCCTCCGCAAATGCGACAAATCGATTGCATTTACGATCACTGCCCCTCCTAGCTTACCTCGCAAATGCGAAAAAATCCTTGCAAATGCGAAGACTGCATGTCCCAGCTTTTGATCACAATTGCCATGAAAGCCTCGCAAATGCGGAACCTGCAGGGTTCGCAATTGTGATGCCTGATCTCGCAAATGCGAGATCAGAGGCCTGCAACAGGTTCAGTTACACATTTCTAAGTTCCAAATCACTCTATAGCCTACCCGAAACACACCCGAGCCCTCGGGGCTCCAAACCAAACATGCACAAAAGTCTAAAAATATCATATGAACTTGCTCGTGCGATCAAATCGCCAAAATAACGCCTAGAACTACGAATTTAGCACCAAATTGCATGAAATTTTCGAGAAAGTTTCAAAACTTCAATTTTCTCAACCAAAGGTTTGAATCATGTCAAATCAACTCCGATATTTACCAAATTTCACAGACATGATTTAAATATTATATCAACCATATACCCGGCTCTGAAACCAAAATACAGGCCCGATACCAATGAGATCAAACATTAATCGTTTTCTTTAAATCCTTAGAATTTTAGTCTTACAATTTTTATCAAAAATTCATTTCTCGAGCTAGGGACCTCGAAATTCGATTTCGGGCACATGCCCAGGTCCCATATTTTATTACGGACCCACCAGGACGATCGGAGCACGGGTCCGGGTTCGTTTACTCAAAACGTTGACCAAAGTCAACTAAAATCAATTTTTAAAGGCTAAAATTATTATTTTTCTCAAATTTCCACATAAAGGCTTTTCGGAAATGCGCCCGGACTGCGCACTCAAATAGAGTAGATAAAAATGAGGTTTTGAAGGCCTCGAAACATCGGATTGGTTTATAAAATGCAAGATGACATTTTAGGTCATCACATCGCATCAGTCCCATAGATCAATGAGTATGGAGTTTCTCCCGTCTCATTTTTGGTGTGGTGCGGTATGCCCATAGCACTTCTGGTAGTAGTTCTGGCCATAGTTCCCTTTCATCTTAGAGTTTCTTTTTCATGATGTTTAATATTGTTTTGTTGGAGGATTCAGCTTGGTCGTTGCCGACAGGATGATATGGCGTGGAGAGTATTCGCTTGATGTGCCATTTTTAAAAAAACAAATGGCGGTCTTCTTCCCGGTGAACTGTGGTCCGTCATCACAGTTGTTCTCTTTGGGGATGCCGAAGCGACATATAATGTTCCTCTATATGAATGTAATGACTTCCTGTTCACGTATTTGGGCGAACACACCTGCTTCTACACATTTGGAAAAGTAGTCAGTTAAAACCAAAAGGAAACGTATATTATCTTGTCTTGCTGGGAGTGGTCCCACGATGTCCATACCCCATTTGATGAACGGACATGGCGACATGACTAAATGGAGGTGCCCGCCCGCTTGGTGTATCACGGGGGCGTATTTCTGGCATTGCTCGCATTTTTGACGAAATTGGCGTCTTCTTTCTTCATAGTGGGCCAATAATAGCCTGCTCGTATGAGGCATCTGACGAGGGCCCCGTACCAATATGGGCACCGCAATGGCATTCGTGTACTTCCTAAAGAACACGTCTTGTTTGGTTTGGTCCTAGGCATTTTGCCAAGGGGCCACCGAACGTCCTTTTGTACAAGTCGTTATCGATGATGTTGTACCTGGCCGCCTGCATTCAAAGTTTTTTTTATTCTCTTTTGTCTGATGGAAGTATTCCCTTCTGCAAGTATGTCATAATATGGTTGCGCCAGTCCCAAGTTAAGCTTAGAGTGTACCTCAAGTTGGTTTATTGACGAGTGTACTAGTATGACCACATTCTCCTTTCCATTTATGCTTTTTGTTGCTGCTGCTAATTTAGCGAGGCCGTCTGCCTCGATGTTTTGAGCTCGAGGTACTTGATCGAATTGTCATTCGTCGAATTCCGGCAGCAATTTATGAATTTCTGTTTGGTACTTTTGTAGAATTTGCTCCTTGATTTGGTAAGTCCCTATGACTTGGTTGACGACGAGTTGTGAGTCACATCGAAAGATGACTCGTCGTGCTCCATACTTGAGAGCTAGTTTTAGTCCTACAATTACGGCCTCGTTATTAGTCATATCGGGGCACCGTATGGAGTGGCGGATGACTTTGCCCGTTGGGACCTCGAGTACGAGTCCCAGTCCAGAACCTAACGCGTTAGAAGCGTCGTCGGTGTATAAGAACCATAGGTCAAGTAAGTTGGGAGCAGTACAAGAAGTTTTCTGCTCGATTTCAGGCATTATCTTGGCATTGAAATCGGAGATGAAGTCTGCTAGTACTTGCGACTTTATCACCGTTCGCGACTGATATGTGATATCGTGCTCGCTCAATTCGATGGCACATTTGGCCAGACTCCCCGATAGTTCGGGCTTATGTAGAATGTTTCTTAGGGGGAAGGTCTGGACCACTGATATGGGGTGACATTGAAAATAAGGTCTAAGCTTTCGTGAAGCTATGACCAATGCCACAGCCAACTTTTCGAGGTAGGGTACCTTGTTTTGGCATCGAACAGGGTTTTGCTAATATAGTAAATTGGATACTGCGTACCTTTGTTTTCGCGGACCAGCACTACACTTACCGCTACTTCTAATACGGCCAAGTATGTCAGGAGGCGTTCGCCTGGTTCTGCTTTGGCGAGTAGTGGAGGTGAGGAAAAATACGCCCTTAGTTCTTTTAATGCCTCGATGCATTCTGAGTTCCACTGGAGCCCGTTGTATTTCTTGAGTACGTTGAAAAATTTGTGGCATCTATCGAAGGATCGTGAGATAAATCTCGACAGGGTGGCTATACGACCGGTCAGGTTTTGCACCTGTTTCTTGCTGGTCAGCACTTCAGGTATTCCTTCGATAGTTTTGATCTGGTCGGGGTTAACTTCAATGCCTCTTTGTGACACCAGGAAGCCGAGGAACTTGCCTGAGGTTACACCAAAAGTACACTTTTCGGGGTTTAGCTTCATACCATAACGCCTCAGTATATCAGAGGCTTCTTTCAGGTGGTTGATATGATCTTATTTCCTTTTGGATTTGACCAACATAGCATCTATATATACTTCCATTGTTTTGTCGAGTTGGTCCTTGAATATCTTGGTGACCAGCCTTTGATAGGTCGCTCCTACGTTTTTTCAACCCGAATGGCATGACTCTATAACAGTACGTCCCCTGATGAATTATGAAAGTGATCTTTTCCTTGTCCACCTCCTCTATGAGGATTTGGTTGTATCTCGAATAGGCATCTAGGAAGCTGATCAGTTCGTGCCCTGCCATTGCATCGATGAGTTGGTCAATGTGTGGCAGCGGAAAAGAGTCCTTTGGTCATGCTTTGTTTAGGTTTGTGAAATCTACGCACATGTGCCATTTCCCATTTTTCTTCTTCACCATGACTACGTTGGCGACCCGTTGATGGTATTTGGATTCTGTGATAGAGTCGTTGGCGAGTAGTTTCTCCACCTCTTCGCGTACGGCCTCGTTTATTGCGATGTTGAATTTTCTTCTCATTTGTCGTACTAGTGGGTAGAATGGATCTACGTTCAATTTGTGTGTGGCGATGTCCTTTGGGATACTTGGCATATCTGCATGGGAGAAAGCGAATAGATCTGCGTTGTCAGTTAAAAATTTATGAAATTTACCTGGTTCGGAGAGTTTATGGCCGATGTAAGCCTTTTTGATGATGTCGTTTTTGTCTATTTGGACTGGGTCGAGGTCTTCTACGTTGACCTCGTGGCCTCCACGACGTCGGGATCCTTGATGAAATCGCTTTGTTCGTCTGGTTTGGGCCCGTACATTGGTAATTGCTATGCTTCTGAGCCCGTTCCTTTTAACTGTTGAGTGTATGTATAGTCTTGGGGGTGCGATAGAATTCTTGGGCCGTGCATTATTCACCTCAAATGCTGAATATCCCCCACGGGGTAGGGAACTTGATCACTTGATACAAGCTAGATGGGATGGCTCTCATGGCGTGTATCCAGGATCGCCCTATGATGGCGTTGTAGGTTGTATCCTAGTTCATGATGTGGAACGTTGTCTCTAGGGTTACTCCTCCGGCCATGACGGGTAGAATTATTTCTTCTTAGGTTCGCTCAACTGCATTGCTAAAACATGTCAGTGTTATGTAACGTGGTACTATCTTATCCTCGAGTCTCATTTGTGTGAGAACTCGGGGGCGGATAATACACACACTGTTTCCATCGTCAACCATTATTCTTTTTACATCAGCATCCAAAATTCGTAAGGTAATAACAAGAGCATCAAGGTGAGGGAAAATCAAACCGTGGGTATCTGACTTATCGAAGATGATACTGTCTTCGAGGTCATCATACCGTTCGTGAGTGATCGACCGCTTCAGTATATGCGTGGATGGTGCGGGTGGGGGAGAGTGTCTTTGGAGGGCATTGGTGTTGTTCTCGTCCACGGATGAAGTTGGCTCTTCCTCGGCGCTCATCAGCTCTTTTAGGTGTCCTTGGGTAAGCATGTTTACCACTTCTTGTCGCAAAGCTATGCAGTCTTCGGTCTTGTGACCTCGCTCTTGGTGGAACTCGCAAAGAGCGTTCGACCTTCTGGTGTTTGGGTAGGACTTCATCTTTTTTGGCCACTTCACCTTTGGGCCGAGCTTTTCTAGTGCGTACACTATTTCTGAGGGGGAAACATAAAATTTATGTATGGATAAGAGTGGAGGAATACCTCTTTCGTTTCGTTGAGTCCCTGTATTTGGCCTGGACGACCCTTCCGTATGGCGAGGAGATGGTGGGATAGCCGCTCTGACGTATGGTTGGTGCCTGTCCTGGTTAGGACGTGGACCTGAGTGATCTCTTCGGCTATCATTGTGGCGGTCTTTTCTCGACTCTATTTGGACTGACGTTAGCCGTTGGGTTGGGTCGTTGAGTCGTTCTCGTCTGCTCTTACCTCAGTGAAAGAAGAGTTGTGAATTTCATCCCAAGTGGTGGGGGGATATTTCATGAGTCTACTCAGCAGTTTTCTGGTTGCCCTCGGCCCATTCCTATTCAACCCATTTTGGAAGGTTGCCATAGTCATCCCTTAAAATACATTTGGAAAGCTCATTTTAACTCTCCTGAATCAGGCGAGGAAGTCCCTGAGTCCCTCACCAGGCGACTATCTAACGGCGAATATATCGTTCACTCTGGCCTCCGCTTTCTTAGCCCCAACGTGGGCGGTTAAAAATTGCTTGGCCATTTCCTCGAACGTTGTTATTGACCATGCTGGTAGATATGAGTACCATGTTAAGGCTCCCCCTGTTAGGGTTTCACCCAACTTCTTCAGCAATACTGATGGTACCTGTTCCTTTGAGAGGCCGTTGCCCTTCACCACTGTAACGTAGTGAATGATGTGATCTTTGGGGTCCGTACCGCCATATATTCTCAAATATAGTGGAATTTTGAAGGTTTTGGGTATGGCATGTGGGGCTGCCTCTTCGCTTTATGGTTGTTCGACGAATCGGCCGACGTCCCATCTAGGTAGGAGTTTTGGGGCGCCTGGTATATGCCACACCTCCTTTTTCACCCCCGTGATAATAAAAGGGTAATAAGGTAGGTTTTCCACTTTAAGGAACATTATTCGGATTTGGGATTTATTTTAGTTTTCAGAGTCGCCACCCGGATTTTTGACGATGTTTCGGGACACCGTTTATTGAAATCCCAAACAGAGGAAGTTTAGACTCTGTTTTAAGTTGTCTGCGACCAGAAATCCGAGTAAGGAATTCTGTTGACCCGGGAGAAGGTGTTAGGCACTCTCGAATTCCGTGGGTCTAGCATGGTCGCTTAACTATTAATATTTGGCTTAAATTATCTAATTATTTACATATTTTAAACCCATTTTACTTTTTAGCCGCTTCTAATATTTATGGATTATTCTGGAATAAGTCACGATAGCGTGCACTCGTCATTTTTTGACACATTGTAAACGCGCCACATGAAATACACCTGCAATTTACAACGTGTAATTTTAATTAATGTTCGAAGTTATGGTCGGGTAGCATGAGTTGCAAACCCGAGTGTAGATTACGTAATCGTGACTGTGGTCAAGATGGTTTAATTGCTTATTTGAAGCAAGGCTATTAGTTTTTATAAGTTTTTGTCTTTTCCCTCAGTTAAATGTAGTATTAGTCTTAAGAGACATCTTGGGCTATTAAGTATGAAATTGTGAGTTTTTCTAGACTAATTTGATAGTCTAAAATCAGGATTTTTGGTGAGCAATTGAAATATGGCCCAGTTTCATGTTTATTACTGGGCCAACACTATTTGTATTGTATCTACTTATGATCTATTTATTTAAGTTCAATTACCACAAATGGGTCACGGATGCAAACTGGAGACTTTAGAAGTATCTCATTTACCCGTTAGACTCCAAACCCATATTTTGGCATTTTAGCCAACACAACTTTCAATGAACAAACATTGTGCCTTAATCTTAATATAGATACAATGAATTTGAAATAATAGAATACAGAGATGTGCTGAGATCAAACCAAACAGACTGCTTATACTTCAAGAACACCATACCCAATATATCTTCATCGGGTCCATAAGCAATGATTTTTGTATTAAATCTAAATTTAAAATCAGTGACACCAAACGATACTAATAGATGCATCAGTGACGAACCATGATTTCATGCTAAGAACTAATCGAAGTGCATAAATCTAACTAGTAATATGCAGGTAAATCAACGAAAGGCAACAATCTGTTAATTGCTACAAAGATATTCTCAAATCACAAACTAATTAAGTCTTAAAACGAAACCAATATGAACACCGAAGCATACAAATAAAACTTCATGAGCAAAAAGATATAGGAATATGAATTAAAAAACTGATATTTGCTTATCAAATACTTTTAATCAAATGAAACACACACAGCTCAGTACTGACATATGTGGATTCCATACTAATTTCATATTAAGACAGATCTGAGATCCAGTCTCTTGCGTGGGCTCCTGCGGGTAGAGTACCCGGTCCAACAGTGGTACGGGAAAAGAATTTAAAACAAACAATATTCTCATATCAATATATTCAAGCATACAAATCCATGTCAAATTGAGGCAACGATATAGTAGAAACTGAATTAAATTTACAATTAACACTTAAAAACATTTTTTGAATCCTCATTTCACATCTCAGAACTTCACATTAAAGAAAACAACATGTACACTACTCAAGGTTGAAGTTCATACCTTTAAAGCAGCTAAAACAAACTTTAAACAAGATCCGAGTGCAACCAGAGAAGGGTGAGCAACGGAACAAGTTTAGTAACAAACATTGCTTCACACAACTCCAACACCACTCGAACCCCCAGAAATCCAGATTTTCCAACGACAAACAATCCAGAACAGCGACTTCTGCTCTTCTCCCCTTTTCCTTACTTTTTTTTTTGTTTTGAAGCTTTGTTGATTTCACATATGAAATCTGATTTTTAATTCATAGGTTCTATCTTCTTTTTTTCCGAATTTTGGACCTATTTATCAGCATCTATAGTTTTTCAATGGAGGAAAATCGTCTGTGTCTGTTGTTGACAGAGAAATCCAGAGTCCGATCTTCTTTGTGTGTATAGATGGAGATGAGTCGATTTGGGTTTGGTTGTAGAAGAGGATCTTCAAAGAAGGGAAGTGGGAGGGAATCCGGTTCTCTTTTGCAGTAGCATCGTGAAGAGAAGGGGAAAAGAGATGGGTAGGGACGGTTGAGAGCAGCGACCGGCAGCGTCTACTGCCTCGCCGGAATCCGGCGTTTTGGCAAAGAGAGAGAGGATTTGAGTCGTTGTTCTGTTCTTTTCAGAAGGGGGAGGGGTCTTGTTCTCTGATGTGTTAGATGAAGAAGAAAATCCAAGGGAAAACGGCGCAGCTCTTTTAGAGATTAGATATCTGTCTCTAGGTCAAGGTTCTTTTTAGGAAGGTGGGGGTTTTTAGAGAAGGGGGTTGGCCCGACCCGATTTAGGGAATTGGGCTGGTGGGTTTGGGGTCAAAATTTGGGTTTGAAACAAGTGGCCCAGTCCGATTTTAGCTTCCCCTTTTTCTTTTCTTTCTTTTGTAATGTAAAATTAGTCACTTTAGACTCAAACTTAATTTAAATCTACTTTTTGGCTAGCCTATTTGTTTATTTTATCTAATGATGGACTAATACAATTAATCAATTAATTAACCCAAGAATGCGATTTTGATTTTTAGTTATTTGAAAGATGCATTTAATAACGTAATTAAATCTAAAAAATGCAAGTTAAACCTTAGATGGCATGAAATGAAAATGTGATAATGTTTTATGATTTTCTATAATTTTAAAGTATTAAACATGCATGACATGCAATTAAATAAAGAAAAGTTCCTAAAATTCATTAAAAATTATTTTTTGATTATTTTTTGGAGTAATTTCTATGAGGGGCAAAAATTAGGTACTCACAGCTGCCCCTCTTTACTCGAGAACATGAAGAGTTTTCGGGCAAAGATAAAGTGAGCAGTTACGAGCAATTTTTGCCCGTTTGGTACTCCGTTTGGAAGCGTTTTGAAAAGTTTTGACCGAACCTTGCTTCAGAGGTTGCCTACATATCATTGTCTATAAAGAAATCAGGTCGGTGTAGTTCTGGAAGTTTTGGTAGCTGGGACTACCGGGAAGTTGTGATTTCGTTGTTGTTGCTGCTACTTATTGCTTGCTGAGCTCCTTATTACACCAAAATCAAAATGAAAAAAAGACTAAACTAAACCTATCAACTATGAATTTACAAGATTCCAATCTATGAGTCTTCTGAAGCTTGATCTTGAATCTTGGCTGCTTCTTTGTATAGACTCTGATCTGGATCTTGATGTTTGTCGTTTGTAGGCACTGGTTCAATCTTCTTCGACTTTTCGGACCAAGACGGGACGTGCATGGCTTGCAACTTAAATCTTGTCTTGAGCAGTCCGCGTCTTTGGTGTCTCTGTACTTTGGGGTTCAACTCTTTTCTTTTCTTCTTTTCTTTTTATTCTGAATTGAGACATCTTCTTTTGGTCATCTCGAATCCATTGTAATCTGCGCAAAATCAAAACAAACGAACGAAATTTTTGCCCCAGTTTTCACTAGGAAAATTTCGTGAGTTATTGTAAAAAAAATCTATGCTACTTTATTATCGAAAGTAATGAAAATTCAGGAATGGGGCACCCAAAGTTAATGTAGACTAGGGGTGGACACCCTATACCTAAAGGTAAAATCAACTAGGGATTGGAGACCCTATGTTAGAAAAGATCGACATGTTATGTTGTCGTCAAGAAAAGATCAACGGGTTATGCTGGTGTCTGGGGAGGATCAACGGGTTATGTCATTGTCAATAAAGAGATCATCAGGTTATGCTGGTGTCTGGAAAGGTCAACAGGTTATGTTGTCGCCGGGAAAAGGGATCACTGGGTTATGCCAGTGTCAAGAAAATGATCAACAAGTTATGTTGTTGTCAGGAAAAAAGATTATCAGGTTATGCTGGTGTCTGGAAAGGTCAACAGGTTATGTTGTTTCTTGAAAAAGAGATCACTGGGTTATGCCAGTGTCAAGAAGTGATCAACGGGTTATGCCGTTGTCAGGAAAAGATCACCATGTTATGCCGGTGTCTGGGAAGGTCAACAGGTTATGTTGTTGCCTGAAAAAGAGATCACTGGGTTATGCCAGTGTCTGGAAATGATCAACAGTTTATGTTGTTGCTAGGAGAAAAAAGATCACCAGGTTATGCTGGTGTCTGGAAAGGTCAACAGGTTATGTTGTTGCCTGAAAAAGAGATCACTGGGTTATGCCAGTGTCTGAAAATGATCAACAGGTTATGTTGTTGTCAGGAGAAAAAAGATCACCAGGTTATGCTGGTGTCTGAAAAGGTCAACAGGTTATGTTGTTGCCTGAAAAGGAGATCACTAGGTTATGCCAGTGTCTGGAAATGATCAATAGGTTATGTTGTTTTCAGGAAAAAAAAAAGATCACCAGGTTATGCCGGTGTCTGAAAAGGTCAACAGGTTATGTTGTTGCCTGAAAAAGAGATCACTGGGTTATGCCAGTGTCTGGAAATGATCAACAGGTTATGTTGGTGTCAGGAAAAAAAAGATCACCAGGTTATGCTGGTGTCTGGAAAGGTCAACAGGTTATGATGTTGCCTGAAAAAGAGATCACTGGGTTATGCCAGTGTCCAGAAATGATCAACAGGTTATGCTGTTGTCAGGAAAAAAAGATCACCAGGTTATGTTGGTGTCTGCTAGGGAATGGGACCTTATGTTGGCCTCAACTAAGGAATGGAATATCCTTTGGATGGAAAAGGTTTAGCTAGGGATTGGGGACCCTATGCTACTTTAGGTTTGAATCATTTTCAACATCATTTCTTCTTTTCTTTTTCTTTTCTTTTTATTTTAATTTTATTATATGCATGCGGGAAAGGATTTTTTGGAGGAAACTTCCCTTTTTGGAGTCAATGCCGCAAAGGTTCCTTCTAGCCCTTGCACAATTTCTTTTGGTTGCACCTGCTTTTTGCACGGTTTTCTTATGAGTTGCACTTGTTTCTTATTTCAACAAAGAACAATTTGTTAGTTTGAAACGGTGGTTGGTTTGCGTCCTTGATTATCTCAACTGCTTGATCTCGGCTCTTTTGATGAAGATCTCAACCGCTTGCTTGCTTGCTGGGGATTGGGTTTCATTTCTAAACTCGGGGACCCTGGCTTTCCAGATTTTATCATGGTGATAGGTCACGTGGGACCCGACACTTCAACTTTATTTTGCCTTTGCAGGCCATTCACTTGTTTTCGTTTTGGGTTTCTGGAGCGTCGGTAAACTTCAGGCTCCTCAGATTTGATGCAACGGTTACTCACATGGGACTTAATCGTTCCAACTTTATTTCGCCTTCATTGGCTTTTCATTTCTACTTCGAAGCATTTGGGAATACTTCGGATTTTCAAACTTTTGTTGAGGTGGTTATCCACATGGGACTCAACCTTTCAATTTCATCTGCCTTTATAGGCGCTTCGATTTGATTTTATCCTTTCAGGGGTTTTGAGTTTGAAGAATCGGCCGCTAAGGCTAGTCGAGGATTGACTTGATGCCTTTGATGAGGTTGAGCGCCTTTTTCATATTAACCCGTGCCAAATGAGATCTTGTAAATCGATTTTGTCATCCTTTCTTTGCCTTAGTTTCGGAAAAAGAATTAGACCGAAAGGGATTTGGAAGGAAATAAATGACAGATTGGACAATGAATTTAAACAAAAGGTATCCCTTTCGGGGGAAAGGAAAGAAGGACTTATCTGGAGTGCATGCAGACTTCAATGAACATGACATGCCTTCTGGATAGGATGCCTGATCCGTGTAAATTGTCTGACTCTCAGAAATTCATCACAACTGTTACCCTTAGATCGAGAATCCTTGCCCCAGATTGTGTCTGTGTCAGTGATCCATTATCCTTTTCGATCAGTGGCGCCTTTTGCGGGTTTTCGCCGACTAACCTCTCTCATTTATCTTCTCACCATCGCCTTGTAGTGCTCTTTGCGAGTTTTCACTAACAAGAATCTCTCATTTTCAATTTCTCTGCTCACAATCGCCTCACGGTGCCCGTGTGGGTTTTCACCGATAAGGCTCTCTCATTTTTGCTTCTTGTCTTACCGTCTCCTCACGGTGCTCGTGTGGGTTTTCACCGATAAGACTCTCTCATTTTTAATTTCTCTCATTTCTTGTATCATCTTCAAACATCTGCATCCTCCAACTTTAGACATATTTGTCGATCGATAAGAAGGACTTGAACAGGGTTTTGGGTAAAAGAATTTTGATTGAGCTACAACTTTGGAACTTTTAGGCGAAAACGTAACATTTGCCCCAGCTTAAACTCTTGGGGAAATGTGGAATTTTATTTTGGTGTGACTGAACCCCAGGGAGAGGCTGCCTACGTATCCTTTCGGAATCAAGTCGAACGTAGTTCAGGGAACTTTTGTTTTGTTTTTCCTCTGTTTTGATTTGTTTTCTCTTTATTTTGCTTTCCTTGTTCTCTTTTTTTTATTTTCTTTTTATTTTCTCTTTTTGTTGCTTTTTTTTTCTTTCTTTCGTTTTCTCTCCTCTCTTTTTTCGATACACTTTCAGGTTTCAAATATGGTAATCAAGGGAAGGTAACCGGCTCAAAGGGTTGGAAAAAGGGGTAATGGTGTTTGGGTAGCGAGAATGAAAGCCTTCGTCATCCCAATCGGAGAACATTTAATACTATATGGAGGATCAAACATAGTACCTTTGACTGCACCTGCGTTGACAATTGTTTCAGGGGCATTTTCTTTGATGTACCCCAAGTACAACGCACTCTTTTGGCAGTACTCTTGTTGTAATGTATGGACCTCTCCAATCTGAACCCATTTTATTTTGGCTGTTCTGATTCATTGTTTATTTCCTTGACCCAACTTCATTTGAATTCTGATTCTTGATTCAGTATTTCAAAGTTTTACAGCGTTTTAGGATCTTTAGACTGCCCCTGCGTTGACAGTTGTTTCAGGGACATTTTCTTCGATGTACCCCAAGTACAAACGAACTCTTTGGCAATACTCTTGTAGTAATGTATGGACCTTTCCGATCTGACCCAATTTTCCTTTGGCTGTTCTGATTCATTGTTTTATTTCCCTAACCTAACTTCATTTGCATTCTGATTCTTGATTCATTGTTTCGTAGTCTGACAGCGTTTTAGGATCTGGGCATGAAGTCCGCAAGCATGTCATGTTATTGCAATCTGCATTTAAATAGAACTGAAAGTAGAGTGAGAAAAGAGACAAGATTAAGAAAAGAGACATTCTTGGAAAATGAAATTAATTCCATTTGATTTTATTTTTAATTTTTTTTTTTTGAAGTTTAAAGATAGAAGGGTTTACATCGAAGAGTAAGACAATAAAGTAAAACATCTAGATCACACCCTGATATAATCCGGATGCAGAAAGAATAGCAAGACTGGCTACCGAGACTCCCATCTGATGGGGGAAACTCTCAGGCTTGGCAACCATTTTTTTTTGTGGCTTTTCTTCTGTCTCGGCAATGGCTGCAATGGCCTACAGTACCGGATCAAATTCTTCATCTTCACAAACCATTTTGACTACTGGCCCAATGTGATCTGGTAAGGGATTGTTCATCACATTAGGGTCTTCTTCATCCCTAAGCACTATTGCCTGGACCTTGATGAGATCTTCCACTGCTCTTTTAAGAGTCCAAAAATCTTCAGTGTCATGACCCACTGCTCCTGAGTGGTATTCACATCTAGCATCAGCCCGGTGCGAGGGGGACTCGGGCCGGTTTGGGGCTACTGGCTGCAGCAGACCTAGCCTGATTAGCTTTTGAAACAAACTTGAATACGATTCACCAATAAGGGTGAACTGATTTCTTTTGAAAATCTCTCTTGGGCGAGGATTGTATTGGGAAACATTTAATTGGGGATTATATGGAGCTTGGTAAGGATGGTTATTTTTGGGAAGTGGAGTTCGGTTTTGGGTATAATTTTATGGCCATGTCTAAGATTGCACGTTCATCATCGCATGTAGAGGCGGTGCCACGGCATAAGCAGCACCATCTTGATAGGGATAATAGTGTTGTGGGACCTTAGGAATCACATATGATTGGTTGAATGTCCTGCGATCCCCCTTCGAACTCGAAGCCATCATGGCTCCCTCTTCTCTCTCGTTTCTATTCATCAAGCCCCTTGACTCATTCTGAACGGCCTGTGATGCAGCCTTAAAAGCAGCTTGACTCAATATTCGGCCTGTTTTCAAACCATTTTCGACCATCTCCCCAATTTTGATAGCTTCAGCGAACGGTCTACCCATAGCAGACATCATATTCTGGAAGTAGTTTACCTCTTAGGCCTGTAGGAAGACCGTAACCATTTCAGTTTCGTCCATCGGAGGCTTTACCCGGGCGGCTTGCTCGCGCCATTTGACAGCATATTCACGAAAACTTTCCGCAGTTTTCTTTTTCAAATTGAACAAAGAGCTCCTGTCGGGAGTGATGTCCACATTATATTGGAACTAGCGAACAAAGTAAAGGTCCAAATCGTCCCACACATTCAAATGAGTAATTTCTTGATCCATATACCATTCAGAAGCGATCCCGGTGAGGCTTTCTCCAAAGTAGGCCATTAGCAACTCTTCTTTTCCACCAGCATCCCTCAGCTGGTTACAATATCGTTTCCAATGAGCTATCGGGTCTCCGTGCCCGTCATATTTTCCAAACTTTGGCGTTTTGAAACCAACTGGCAGGTGAACATGCATAAAGCAGAGTAGGAGAGACTCTTCTAACCACTCAAACCTTGTATGTTCTTTAAGCTTTGCTCTAAGCTTCTCATCTTCCGAGCCATTTCTTCCTGCTCGGGGTTTCTCATTGTTCTTTGCTGACCCATAGGAGACTCATATGGCGGGTGTTGAGGGTAAGAGTTTGGCTTGGGCACTAATGGATGTGCCGTAGTGGAGATTGGTGGTACATCGAACATTGCTGGTGGTTCCCTTGAATACGGCGCCTGGGGGTGATCCAAAGAAGGCATTCCGGGGCCATTACACGGCATTAGAGGGTGCCCACACGGGATGAGTGGGTTGGGCACAAGGATGTTGGAAAGTCCATCTGAACCGGGAATCAACTCAGGAAAACCAGGGATTACACTTAGCAGTTCCCTACCGTTAGACCAGACGTCCCACATTTCTAACATGCAGCGACGCAACATTTTATTTTCTTCAGCAGTTGCTGATTCTGGCTGCGGAATAGCCGATGTCGGGCTATCCTCAGGACCGATGATTGGCAGATTCTGGCTAATTTTCACACCAAACAACCTTGTTAGTTTTGAGACATTTAACATATAGGAAATCGCATGTTGGGATGCAGTGCACCTAACTGTTAAACGCTTCTACCATGTGTTTGAACAGTTGCGTGTTTTATCCCGGCCTTTAAATGTCCCTTTCAAATTTTATCTCTCCGCTTCTCTTTTTTTTTCATATCTCGATTTTTTTTCTCTCTTTTTATTATTTTTCGCTCTTTATTTTTCTCAGTTATTTTTTTCACTCTTATTTTTATTTTTTTCTCTCTCCTCTTTTTTTCACTTTCTTTTTTCTCTCTTTTTTTTTTTGCTATGATATTAGGATTGCCTACGTATCATGACGCCACATGAATCAGATTGTGCGTAGTTCGAGAAGATTGAGAATGAATTAAATAAACTAACTTTGTTATTATTTTTTTGTTTTTTTATTTACTTTTATAAAACTCAGATACATTTTTTTTGAATTTTCTGAAGGAAAGACTTTAGAAAGAGGAAAAAATATTTTTCGCTCTTTTTTTTTTTTTTTTTGGTTTTTCTGAAATGTTTGAAAGAAAGACTTACAAAGAAGCAAGAAAATTTTTTGTTGGATTTTTTATTTGATTTTTTTTTTAAATTTTGAATTTTTGGGAAAAATACTTCAAGATAAGGAAACCTGTATTTTGGATTTTGATTTTTGATTGATTTTTTTTTTTTTTTTTAAATAAAGACCTTTAGATTGAAATGAAAATATATTTGGAGTTTTGACTTCTTCTTTTTTTTAGAAAAAGATTTCTAAAGAAAGAGGTAGAAGAATTTTTTTTTTAATTTTGATTTGTATATTTTTCCTTCTTTGTGTTTTTTTCTAGGTGAAAGAGAACGGAAAAAAAAAAAAAATATATATATATATATATATATATATATATATATATTATTTTGTTTGATTTTATTTTTAAATGAAGGCTTTTAAAAATTCTTTTGTCTTTTGTTTTGAACTTTGGGAATTTCAAAAGTAAAAAAAAAAATTATTTTGTTGAATTTCCCTTTGTTTAGTCTCTTTTTTTTTAAGAAGAAAAAAAATATTTTTAGATTTTGAATCTTTTCTCTAAATTTTAAAAGATAATGACTTCTAAAGAGGATAATTTTTTATTTTTTTTTGGATTTTTGTTTCAGATTTTTTTTTATTTTAAGGAAAATGAAAGACTTATAAAAAGAAAGAAAATATCTTTTTGAATTTCCGTTTTTCTCTTCTTCTTTTTTTTTTGTATTTTTTGAGAAAAAGACCTCTAAAAAGGTTTTATATAAAAAAATGTTTTTTTTATATAGCACCAAAAAACTTGTATTTATCAAGAAACAGGCCAGTGGTTTTTCTAGTTTAATAGATTTGCTAAGCTATTGCTATTGTAGTAAACAAGGTACATATATTCCAAATCCAAAGACAATGCTTTAAATAGAATATCCAGATTCCAACAACGCCAGAAAGAGCTAGGACATCTTGGCTACGAATAGTTGAGCTCCAAATGACATCTTTTGTCATCATCCACAAACTTGAGTTTAGCTGTATATGTTCCTCTTGCAGGTGCACCTGATGGAGTGGTCTCCTCTTCTAACATATGTATATAAGGTTCTCGCTGAGGAGCAAAGGTGCCCAGCATTCCCTTACTTTGATCAATTTGAACACCGGCCTTCCATACTATATTTGTGTAAGCCAAGCCAGAAACAATATTGTGCAGAACACTAAATGTAAGCCTAAGCCGGTACTTTGAGCCCTCCCTGAGCGTAAAAAGAACAGATTTGCTCTTGCCTTCTTTAATAGGAAATGGAGTATTTATATCCTCAAAGTCGGAGGAAAGGATTCCAACTAAGTGAAACTTAACTTCAGGTTCCATTTGTCCATTTAAGTCACTTTTCAGGCAACCAAGCAGCTTCTCTTTCCACCTCAAAAGGGTCAAATTAATTGAGTAGGCAGTTCCCAATACAAAACTGAAGAATAGAGCCCAAAATAAAGGTCAGGAACCAGCGATCCATCCAAGGCAAAACTCAAAATGGCGAAAGACGACACGATAATTACTCCAGTCTGCAAGAAGTATTCCCATGATGCCAATGGTATATATGGCTTGTTTACCTTGTATATTTCGATATCAGACAACTGGTTTAAACCAACTATGTAAATATTCATGAATAGGGCAGCAACAATAGCCTCTAACATCCCGGTAAAAATAAAATAATGGAGAGAAATCAGAGAACTTCTCAACTACAAGGAGAGAAACTGAAATTATGCTCATTGTTGTTCCTATTATGGTATGGGGCCGCGAGAACCTGTAGAAAGCATCCATTGCATCATACACTGAGTCCCATGGACTCTTTGAAGGTTGGGATTCAAGAGGATGGATGCACCAAAACCTCTCTTTCTGTGATGACCCAAAAGGTCATCCTAAGTAATTCTAGCTAAATCTGTATTTCGAGGCCCCGAAAGCCTCCGTTAATCTCACCTCGATATGCGTGCGCAGCCTGGGCGTGTAGCCGGGAAGTCCTTATGTTGAGATTTGATAAAAATGGAATTTTATGACAATTAAATGAATAAAGTTGACTTTGGTCAATATTTTTGGTAAACGGACCCGGATCCGTGATTTGACGGTCCTAGGGGGTCCATAGGAAAATATGGGACTTGGGCGTATGCCCGGAATCGAATTCCAAGGTCCCAAGCCCGAGAAATGAATTTTTAAAGAAAATTATTTTCTGGAAATAATAAAGGAATTTGAAAATGAATCATTAAGTGAAAACCGTGTTACCGGGCCCGTATTATGGTTCCGGAGCCCGGAACAGGTTTATTATATGTTATTTGTCTTATCTGTGAAATTTGGTGTGAAACGGACTTGAAACGACATGATTCGAATTAAAAATGGGAAATTTAGAAGTTTATGAAGTTTGAGAAAATTCTAAGAGTTTTGAGGTTAGATTCGATGTTCTTGATGATATTTTGGTGATTTAAATGCTTGAATAAGTTCGTAGGATGTTTTGGGAGTCGTGTGTGGTTTTGGTTTGGGACCCGAGGGCTCGGGTGAGTTTCGGGTAGCTAACGAGGTGTTAAAGAGTCAAAAATCTGGTGTTTTGGACTGGTTTCTGGTGTCTGGTGTTTTCTTCTCTACAATCGTAGCCCTTGCTCCGCGATCGCAGAGGTCTGTCCAGGTCCCTTCCGCGATCGCATCCCTTCGACCCGCGATCGCATTGTGTGACGTCCCAGTGTTCCGCGATCGCAAACCTCTTTCTGCGATCGCATAGGGTCAGCTAAGCTATGCTCCGCGATCGCAACTCCTCTTATGCGATCGAAGTGAGTTAGGACCAGACTCTCCATGATCGCATCCCTCTTCTTGCGTTCGCGATGAAGAAAATCGCCCAGTTAATTCCTTAAGTCAAAAACAGAATACTTACACGGGATTTTTCATAATTCACCAACTTCTTCGTCCCCAAGACCCCATTGACGATTCCTAAGCTAAATCTCCTCCATAACCAATTGGGTAAGTGATTCTAACACTAATTTCTCCCATTTTACTTTCATAATCACTAGAAATCTAGGCCTAAAATCATAAAATCAAGTAGAAATTAGGGGTTTTGGATAGAGTTAGGTTTTTGAGAATTTTGGGTGATTCAACCTCAATTTGGGGTCGAATCTTAAAATAAATTATATATTCTAACTCGTGGAGTTATGGGTGATCGGGTTTTGGTCCGAGCCTCGTGTTTGGACCAAGCGGGCTCGGGGTCGAATTTTAGTATTTTTGGAAGAATAGTAGAAAATGTATAATTAGGCTTCGGAATTGGTTTGTTGAGTATTTATTGATGTTAATAAATCCATTATGTCTAGATATTATCGATTCAGAGTTGGATTCAAGAGGGAAGGCTGTGATTGAGGCTTGACTTGCATTTTTGGAGCCGAGGTAAGTGTTTGGCCTAACCTTAGCTTGAGGGATTTGGTATAGAGTCTTATTTTCTATGTGTAATTCATGTCCAACGTATAGGCGGGGTGACGAGTGCCTATATGTTGCGGTCAAGCATGCCCGTGAGTCAATTGTGATGAATCATACCGTGTTCTTAACATTTTCCGTACTATGAGTAATTGGTGATTTAGAAGTGATACCTTGATGTTGTTTCATGACATTGGGAGTTATTGTGTTATTTGTTTCAGTTGAGGCTTTTACTGTTGAAATTGTATTTCTGATGCGAGGTTGGTTATAGCTGAGTCCCTTGCCGGGACGATAGAATTTTATTGAGTATTTCCATACACTTGAGACTTCTTATTGTTGATTTTCACATTATATTGTTGCCTTTATATTAATTATTGCAAGAGGGTACATGCCGTGTTGATCGTTTATTATTTATTGCACGAGGGGACATGCCGTGCTGATTGTTTGTTATTTATCACACGAGGGGACATGCCGTGTTGATCATTTATTATTTATTTGCATGAGGGGACATGTCGTGTTGATCATTGATTATTTATTGCACGAGGGGACATTCTGTGCCGAGTGTTACTATATATGCACGAGGGGACATTCCGTGCCGAGTGATTGTGAGGTTATGCACGAGGGGATATGCCGTGCCTTTTGTTGTTCATTATCTGTTCTGAGACGTTAAATTCCTTCTTTTATTTTTTTTCATTTCAGTTATTACCCTGTTCTACTGTGCTAGCATTTTGTTGCCCTTTTTACCCCCAGCATGTTATCCCCGTATTTGTGTTACTTGCTTATTTCCGTCGATATTTTCTTGTTATTATATAGAATTGCACAGCTACATATATTGTTGTCGGTTCTAGCCTCGTCACTACCTCGCTGAGGTTAGGCTCGGCACTTACTCAGTACATGGGGTCGGTTGTACTGATGCTACACCTGCACTTCTTTATGTTGTGCAGACTACGCAGCCGGACCCGGTGATCACTGACGGTCGGAGCATCTCATCAGTTCATACAGGAGACATCGAGGTAGACCCGCAGACGTTCGTGGGCCTTGACGTCACCTTCTACTATTCACTTTCAGCTCTGTCTTACTTTGTATTTCAAAGACAGTCCTATGTACTTATTTTCAGACCTTTTGTTTTTAGTAATCTCTTAGACAGTTCGTGAGTATGTGACACCAGTTCTGGGATTTGTATATGGGTTTTATTTCGAAGTTGCTATATTATTTTTGGTAATTTGTTAACCTTCATATTGTTGACCATCGATGCCTTAGTTATCTTGTTCGTTTTAGTTGTTAATGAGTTTTATTTAGTTCAAACGTTGGCTTGTCTAGCGGGTTCAACGTTAGACGCAGTCATGGCCCGAAGGTGGGATTTCGGGTCGTGACAAGTTGGTATCAGAGCCCTAGGTTGCTTAGGTCTCACAACTCACGGACAAACTTGGTAGAGTCTGAGGGATCGGTACGGAGACGTCTGTACTTATCCCCCAGAGGCTGCAAAGTTAGGAATAACTTCACATCTTTCATTCTCTGTCGTGCCAATTGAATTCTGAATGCTAATTGAGTCTCTATTTTACTCTCTCGCAGATGGCGAGGACGCGCGCTTCCTCATCGACCGACCAGCAGCCTGATCCTCCTATTGCAGCTCCTACGAGGGGCAGGAGGCCGAGGCCGTGCTAGAGGCCAAGGCCGTGCTAGAGGCCGAGGCAGTTCTAGAGCCGCAGCTCCAGTAGAGGACCCACAGGTAGACTTTGTCGGTGAGGTTCCTACTCAGACAGTCCCAGTTGGACCAGCTCAGGTCCCAGAGGGGTTTATTGTCACCCCAGTGCTTCAGGACGCTCTAGTCCGCTTAGGGGGACTCATGGAGAGTGTAGCTCAGGCCGGTCTTCTTCCTACTGCACCAGCTGGATCTCAGGCTGGGGGAGGGACCCAGACTCCTGCTATTCATACGCCAGAGCAGTTTCCACTCAGTTCTAGACTCCGGCACCTCAGACAGCCGGAGTAGTTCAGTCGGGTATTATGGCACAAGGAGTTGAGGGAGTAGCCATGTCAGCAGACGCTCTGTGGAGGTTGGATCAGTTCACCAAGTTATTCACTACTACATTTACTGGTGCACCATCAGAGGATCCCCAGGATTATTTAGATAGTTCTTATGAGGTTCTTCGGAACATGGGCATTGTGGAGTCCAATGGAGTTGATTTTGCTACATTTCGTCTTTCTAGCACCGCCAAGACTTGGTGGAGAGATTATTGCTTGACCAGACCAGCTGGGTCTGCACCTATGACTTGGG
>ML242933.1:0-48501 GCA_005239495.1 Nicotiana undulata
ACTAGGTGGAATTATACTTACATATTTTTAAAATGTTGCTATAAATATAGATTTCCAATATCTAAAGTTGCTAATGCGCATTGTACTGATAGAAACCGTATGTTAACATCTGCTACTTGGGAGGTCATTGATGATGTTATTCAATTTTTACATAAATTTTATATAGCTACTGTTGAGTTTTCTAGAGCATACTACCCTACTGTTACAATGGTTTTAGTACATATAGCTGAAATTGCTTTTCTACTCTTTGAATTTAAGAAGAAAGAAAAATATAAGGTTGCTGTTGAATAAATGCAAGACAAATTCAAAAAATATTTCTTTCCAATTCCTCAGACTTACTTAATTGGCGTTGTTTTAAATCCTTCTATTAAGATGGCTGATTGTCACCAATTAATCAATGCTTTGTATACTTACATGGAGATTGGATCAACTGAAACCCTAGATATGTATAGTTGTATGAACAAGCTAAATCTTTACCTCCATGTTAGAGTAAGTGGGTGAGTTATGAATAATGCGTGGTACTTGTGAGGCAAATCTTGAGATGAAGATGCGCGGAGATCGATGAGAATTTCACTTCAAGCCAAACGAAAATTAAGGTTCGTCAATGGTACATGTACTAAGGATCATTTTAGGTCAGAGTTGCATGAAGACTGCGAGACTTGTAATGCGATTGTGCTCTCGTTGGTTACGAATATTGATCACACCCAACTATGCCAAAAAAGACTAAGCGGTTGTTGCAAATATAATCAGGTTTACAAGTCCGGAGTCGAATCCCACAGAGAACTAAGGCTTAGCTACAGTTGTTCACTATCACCAAGAATACAAGCTTGAACAATTCCTAACTTATAGATATTAAGATTATTGTTTTTAACTAACTAACTAACAAATTAAAATAGTAAATTAACACTAAAGGTACTACGGGTTGGAGAAAGATTAAGGAGGTCTAGAGTTATGATTTCCCCAATTGTCGGAATCCTTCCCGCTACGTCTTCTATAATTTTGTCTAAGTATTCTCTACCGATCATGAGAGCTCTGCGTGTTGTAATCCTCTCCCGATTAACTACTACAATTTACTGGACATATTCTCCCGAATTACGCTAGCTAGCTTTAACTACAACTCACTTAGATCGCACCCAAGGTTGCGTTATCCCTAATCCCACCTTTAAACCCTTCGTTATTGATCCCTCATATACGTCGGGAGTGATGTTGTTCAACAACTACCTAAATATGCACTCTCTCCCGAGTAACACATACTAAATAGGCACAGCTAATTGAGGGTCCTTTCAATTAAATACAACAAGCATGTAGTTGAAAAAATAGAGATTAAACTTTGGCAAATCTATATTAACATAGCAAGAATTACATCCTTCAATAGGTTCCATCAAAACTCTAGACTAAATGTTTAGCTACTCATAATAGTATGTAAAACTACAATACTAAAAGTCATAACCAACAATGAAAAATAGGAAGAGGAAGAAAAACTCGTAGAAGAATTCTCCGCCTTTCTCCTATTGTGTCTCTGCCTCCTTAGGTCAAATTTGTGTCAAAAGTCTATCCCCGGTCCTCAAAATACCATTTTTCATGTATATATATCAAGTAGGGTCGGGCCCAAATAATTATACCTTCTCCTACGCGAAAAATGATAATTTTCCAGGTTTGGACGTTCGCGGTCGCGACCAACCGCGATCTCGGGCAAGGTCATTACCCAGTGTACTGCCTCAGTCCGCGTTCAGGTCCGCGGTCGCGGTTTCGATCGCGTTTTTCACCCTGTTCCGTTTAGAATTTGAAAAAACGTAAAGCATGAAAGTTGTATCCGTTTGAGATATTTCCAACCATATATTGTATAAATGGAGTTCGAAGCAAAAAGCTATGTCCATTTTACTAGACAGTGCGCAATATGCCTACTCGATTCTTCGTTCGTTCTTAACTATCAAATTTAATCCCCGAACACGATTTCGGCTTAATTTCTTGGGCTTTTACTCAGACTTCAGAGCTCCAAATCACTTGAATTTATTCCATAACATCTACATAGCTCGGAACCACTCCTACAAGGCATAAAACACATAATTAGTGCAAAACACTATCGATTAAAGCTCAAACTCAATTAAAGTGTAGTAAATTAGAGTGTAATAAGTGACTAAAATACGCAATTATTGCCTATAATCAACACCCTACACTTAAATCATTGCTCGCCCTAGAGTAATCAAACTACACTTTATATAGACACGACCTTTTTAAATAATTCTCCTAACTCATCACACTAAGAGTATTTAAAATAGACTAAGCACAAAAGCGTAACATCTTCATCTCAAGATTTGACTCACAAGTACCACGCATTATTCATAATTCACCCACTTACTCTAACATAGAGGTAAAGATTTAGCTTGTTCATACAACTATACATATCTAGGGTTTCAGTTGGTCCAATCTCCACATAAGTATATAAAGCATTGATTAATTGGTGACAATCAGCCATCTTAATAGAAAGATTTAAAATAACACCAATTAAGTAAATCGAAGAAATTGGAAAGAAATATTTTTTGAATTTTGCTTGCATTTTTTCAACAACATCCTTATATTTTTATTTCTTCTTAAATTCAGAGAGTAGAAAAGAAATTTCAGCTATATGTACTAAAACCATTGTAACAGTGGGGTAGTGGTATCTCATATTCCATTGCTAATTCATTATCTTCTATACCGAAATCTTCTTGTAATTGTTCATAATCTATATTAGTATTAGGTGATGTCTCAAAATCATGTGTAGACTCATTTAAATTACTCCCAGATGCTGAATTACTAACTCTTTTTCTATTTCCCCGATTAGCAACCTTTTTACAAACTCTTTTTGAAGCATTAAACATATTGTAAAAATTTAACTACTAGCTAAAATTAAATATGAAAATAAAATAGTAAATAAGAGAAAGAGTTGGAGGGAGTGCACCGAATTCAGCAATAAATTGAGCACTTGATGATTACGCAACTCTAATGTTGCCACGAATAAACGTCAATTGTTCAAATTTTAAAGTTCAAATGTTCGAACTTCAAATAATAAATACTACGATAAATTAAATTCCAAAAAAGAGAAAGAGCCAAATAGTTGATTGCACTTTAACCTTTAGGTGAAAAATGAGAGAATATGAGTTCGAGAAATGAGAGATGAGTGAAGAAATGAAGAAGAAGGAGGGGTGGTGCTCTCTTTCCTCTTGTTTTTGGGGTTCATAACCGGTGCTATTGAATCTGCAGTTAAAGGAATATCACTAGTTCTTGGAATAAGAGCTCTAGGACTTCATGGCTTTGAGGGAGGTTTAGCCTAGCCCTAAGATAGTTTTACAAAGGGTTAAATTAGTAATTACTAAAAAGTGTTAATTTAAAAAAAAAGGCCCAAAAAGGGATAATTGTGCAAAACAGCCATTGGAAAACGACTCCTTGGCCTAGGTGACCGTTACCAACGGTAACATTATAACAACCATTAAAAAAAATTGAAACTAGTCGTTAACCGGTTCTACAAGAAAAATTATTGACCGGGTTTGATCGATCCGGGTAACCGGTAGATTAAATATGAATGGACCAACCCCTCTTACCCCATTAACCCAACCCACCCGGCCCCCTAAGTACCGGTCCTGTCCGGGTCCGGTTTCAACTGGTCTGGGCCGGTCCAGAAACGGGTTGACCCGAACCGTTTAACACTCTTATTTTCATGTCTTTCTATCCTGATTTTTTCCTGATGCAGGACCTTCACACTGGGAAGGTGAAGGGGACTGGTAGAATGTACAATGATATGTACTATTGGAGAAACAACATAGAGAACAAGATACCACAATCATTGGTTGTTGTTGTGACTCATTATGCAACATTGTGGCATAGGAGGTTAGGACATATTCCCCACAAAATACTGCAGCAAATGAACATTTGTAAGGAGCCCAAAACAAATATTGACAAAACTTTTTCCATATGTCCTCTAACTAAGGAAACTAGGTTTCCTTTTCCTCAAAGTATTAGTAGAACTACTAAATTGTTTGAGCTAGTTCATGGTGATGTATGGGGTCCTTACAAGGTGCCTACACATGATGGTCATAGATTTTTCCTTACACTTGTAGATGGTTGCAGCAGAATGGTCTGGGTGTTCTTGTTAAGGTTGAAAAGTGATGTTTCAGTTGTACTGAAAGATTTTTTGTCATTAATAAAGACATAGTTTAACAGTTCAATCAAGGTCTTCAATAGTGATAATGGCACAGAGTTCTTTAACTCACATTGTACAGATTTATTTAGTAGTATAGGAATTGTACATCAAAGTTCATGTGTTCATACTCCTCAACATAATTGAGTTGTTGAATGAAAGCATAGACAACTTCTTGAGGTAGCAAGAGCCATTAGGTTCCAAGGTTGTATTCCCCTAACTATCTGATTAACAGGAGTCCATCCACTGCCTTGGGAGGAAGATTACCATTTGAGGCATTCTATGTGAGGAGTCCTAATCTACAACACCTAAGGTTTGGAGCAAGAGCAATCCCAACAGTACACATTGGATACTCTGCCACTTAGAAAGGCTATAGGTTGTATAATTTGGCCAATAAATTGTTCTTTGTCAGCAAAGATGTTTCATTTAGAGACGACACATTCCTCTTCAGGTCCTCATGCTACCAGTGTAGACCACCTGAACTTGTGCAGTCTTGGGATGATTGTCATGATACTTTTGTTATTGACACCAATACTGATATAGCTTCATCGGAGCATGCATCTACAGTAGAGCCAGTATCTGTCCCCTCCAGTCAATCCATTTCTCCATCTTTGCATTTAGGAGAGTCTCCAGCTGGTGTCTCCGAGAATGATATAGCGTTATCAGTCCCAGATGTTGCTACTGATTCTCCCACTCTTGGTGAGGCTCCTCATGGTAATATACCAGATGTGGCTCTTCCTCCAGGACCTAGTGAGCTTACATGCACAAGGAAGTCTTGTAGAATCTCTAAGCCCCCTAGTTAACTTAGTGACTATGTCCATAAAGGGTCCAAGACTTTATCACATGTTGTGGTGGGTGCAACTTACCCTTTGTCAGCATACATGTCATATTCTTCACTTTCAGACCCTTATTATAAGGTTCTTTGCAACATCTCATCTGTGAGGGAACTTGATTCATATGATGAGGCTCTTCATGATTCACAGTGGATAGCAGCTATGTAGCAAGAACTACAAGCCCTTCAAGACAATCATACTTGGCAGCTAGTAGATTTACCACCTGACAAGAAGGACATCGGTTGTAAGTGGGTATTCAAAATCAACTACAACACTAAAGGATATGTGGATAGATACAAAGCTCGGTTGGTAGCCAAAAGGGTATACTCAGCAAGTGTTGTTGGATTAACAGGAGACCTTTTCACTTGTGGTTAAGATGGTCACTGTAAGGACTGTCCTATCTTTAGATGCAATGCATGGTTGGAAGCTACATCAAATGGATGTATTCAATGCATTTCTCCAAGGTGATCTTGTGGAGTATGTTTACATGGTTCCTCCTCCTGGTCTTCTAGGACATAGGGAGTGCAAGAGAGTATGCAAGGTATAGAAGTCACTGTCTGGCTTAAAACAAGACTCTCGACAGTGGAATCTTAAACTTTGTGAAGCACTTCTCTCCCCAGGCTTTTTTCAAAGCCATCATGATTATTCCCTTTTCACTCAACAATCTGGGATGAACTAGTCCTTATCTTGGTTGATGTGGATGACCTCCTCATCACTGGTTCTTCTCCCACTCTCATTCATGCTGCAAAGCTCATGCTTCATCATCATTTCAATATCAAGGATCTGGGGGAGATGAGGTACTTCCTTGGTCTTGAAGTTGCAAGGAGTACAAATGGAATACTAGTATGTCAAAGAAACTTTGCACTAGATCTTATTGCAGACTTAGGATTGGATGGTTCTAAGCCCGCTAGCACACCCATGGAGGTTAATCAAAGGTTTACCAATGCAGAATTTGATCACAACTATAAGACTGAAGACAGTGTTGATGAGTTGTTGTCTGATCCCACTAGCTATCAGAAACTGGTAGGGAAGCTACTCTACCTAACAATGACTCGGCCAGATATAAGCTATACAGTGAAGAACCTGAGTTAGTTTATGCATAGACCAAAGGGATCACACATGGAATGGGCTCTAAGGGTGGTGAAGTACTTGAAGAATGCACCTGGTTTGAGCATCTTCTTATCTTCTAAGCCTTCCTCATAGCTCATAGTTTATTGTGATGCAGATTGGGCCACGTGTCCCATGATAAGAAGGTCAATTAGTGGATTCATCAAAGTGGGAGATTCCTTAATCTCTTGAAAATCAAAGAAGCAAAATACAGTGTCAAGAAGTTCAGTAGAGGTAGAGTGCAAAAGTATGGCCAATGCAATTGCCGAAATAATTTGGCTCAATGGACTGTGTAAAGAATTGAAGGTGAAGTTAGAGTTGCCTGTTAAACTGTATTGTGATAGCAAGGCAACACTGTAAATTGCTGCTAATCCTATCTATCATGAACGAACGAAGCACATAAAAATGATTGTCACTTCATTTGGGAGAAGATACAAGAAGGGTTTATACAAACATAACATGTGCCCACAAATTTGCAACTGATAGATATTTTAAATAAAGGTTTAGGAAAGGCGCAACATGACTTCTTATTATCCAAGCTGGGAATGTTCAATCTATTCACATTACACAACTTGAGGGGGAGTGTTAAAAAAATCACATGAATGAAGAGGCAGTTGTCACTTAGCTGGCAAGTAGTCTATTAGGTTGGTTGTTAATTATGTAATTAGAAGTTAGTTAGACTACACTGTATATGTATGAATAGGCGGTTAATCAATGCAACAGTGAAACCATTTCTCATCTTCTCCGTTTTTCTCTCTAAGTTCTGATCTCTCTTAGCTCAATCTAGAAGCATCCATGGTAGATGTTTGAAAGTTATCAATACCTACAAAACCCCCAAAAATAAAAACCTTAAATAGTCGTTCACCTAACAACTTAAACTAAAAATAATCGCCGTATATATAAGGTAGCTTGACTCGACACTGAGTTTAAAAAAAATATATTATTGAAATTTGTGATCTTAAAAGCTTAAGGGGTAGGGCCATGATATTTGTGTGACTATAAAAACTTCTCATTACGAATAAAATGAATATGCCATTCTTTTTGGAACGAACTAATAAAGAAAGTGTGTTATCTAAATTGAAACAGATATAGTATTGTATAATTCACATATATTATATATACAATTATATATAATTAATATATAATTTATGTATATCAATTAAAAAAAAGTAAATAGTGAATCTGAACAACTATTTAGGTAAAGATTCCGAAAAGAAAAACTTAGCGTAGGTCATGCACGCGCTATACTGCACGTGGGAAAGGTGAAGGAAATTGCTGGTCCTCGAAAGACCGCACCAAATTAATGTGGTAAGCAAGTGTGAGTGAGTGTGTGTGTAGGAGATAGAGACAAATAATGGGGTTTGGACAGCAAAGTCAGACTTTGTGATGAGAAACTGTGAAATTTTTGGCAAAGACAAATACGTCCCCTAAATAAGAAAGTCAGCTCTCTGTTGTCACCATTTTCAAATCAGTCTACCAGTTTCTTTTGTCCTTAAATATAAACACGGGACACCACCCCCCCTTTTGTATTTTTCTTGATTGTCAATTGCCACAATCCTAAGTCTTTTACTTTTGTCTATCTAATAAAACTGTTCCGTTGATTTGAAATCTCAATCTTTTTTTCAGCTAAACAACAATCGTCTCACCCTTTCATTTCAGTACTTATATTAGTACTATCTTTTTCTTTATTAGATTCTCTCTCTCTCTCTCTCTCTCTTTCTTGAAATTAATTTATTAAATTTTCTTGAATTGAGGTGCCGTGTTTACAGTGGAAAGTGGGACTCTTGCTTCTCTTGCAAGTGATGGGGCGTTGAAAAATCTTACCTTAAAGAAGGTGCTTTCCTCATTTATATCTACTTCTAGTTCTAGGCTTTGAATTTTGTAACTATTTATTTATTTCATTTCATTTCTGATCTGAGACTTGCTTTAATTACAAGTAGTTGGTCGGCTTTTTCTTTGAGATTTTTGAGGTGTTTTGGGATGCGCGTTTGAAGTTTCTGCAACTGGGCATTTCTTCTTCTTTTCACATAACAAGGTGCCTTGCTGTAACGGTTAAGTAATCTTTTGATTTTTCAGTCTTGGGATCTGATTTTGATTTTGGTGCTAGGGATCTGAAAAAGGTCTTTTCTTGGTACTAAATTGCTTCAGTTGCAAGAGGAGTTACTATTTGTGCTGCTGTTTTTGGGATATAAAGTTGGAAACTTTCTTCATTTGGAACAGTTTTCAAGTGATAAATGGTGGTGGGAATCTTGATTTGAGCTGTTTATGTATAATTCTTCTATGTATTCAGCAATGAGTTTCCTGAATTGGGGGGTATTCTTGGCTTATCTTTTCTCTACATGTTTGAGTCTTGAAACCCCAGTTCAAAACTGTCATCCAATTGATTTATTAGCACTGAAGGAATTTGCTGGCAACCTAACAGAAGGGTCTATTCTATCAACTTGGTCTCATGAATCCAGTTGCTGTAAATGGGATGGGGTTGTCTGCCGCAATGGTTCTGCTCAAAGTAGAGTGATCATGTTAAAATTGTCAAGAAAAGGGTTGAGAGGTGTGATTTCACAGTCCTTGGAAAAATTGGATCAGTTGAAATTGCTCGATCTTTCGCATAATCACTTTGAAGGTGGATTGCCATTGGACCTCTCCAAATTGAAGCAAATGGAAGTTGTTGATTTGAGCCATAATGTGTTAATTGGACCAGTATTGAGGGCATTTACTGGATTGGAATCAATCCAGTCTCTCAATATATCTAGCAATTCGCTTACTGGAAATTTCAGTGAGTTTGGTGAATTCACTAACCTTGTTGCATTGAATGTAAGCAACAACTCTTTTACTGGTGGTTTCAGGTTTGAAAATTTTTGCTTCAGCAAGAAGATTAGGGTGTTGGATATATCACTCAATCATCTCACTGGTGATCTTGGAGGCTTGGGAAATTGCAGTTCATCGCTCCAACGGCTGCATGTAGATTTCAATAGTCTCGGTGGTCACCTTCCGGACTCGTTGTATTCAATGACATCTTTGGAGCAACTTTCACTCTCTGCCAATAATTTTTCTGGCCAGCTAAGCCCACAGCTTAGTAAGCTTTCCAAACTGAAATCCTTAGTGTTATCTGGTAACCGCCTTCATGGTTTGCTTCCTAATGTGTTTGGGAATTTAACACAGTTAGAGCAGTTAGCTGCACATTCTAATAGGTTTTCTGGGCCATTGCCGGCTACGCTTTCGCATCTTTCTGTTCTTAGGGTGCTTGATCTTAGGAACAATTCTTTGTCTGGTCATGTTGATCTTGATTTTACTAGATTGGCAAGTCTGTGTACTCTTGACCTTGCAACTAACCATTTCACTGGTGGCCTTCCGGTCTCGCTCTCTAGTTGTCAGGAGTTGAAAATTTTGAGTCTTGCCAAAAATGAATTTACCGGGCCAATTCCTAAGAATTATGCAAACCTTTCATCTCTCGTGTTCCTCTCGTTGTCCAATAATACCCTTTCCAATTTATCTGGAGCTCTATCTGTTCTGCAGCACTGCAGAAATCTTTCGACTCTTATTCTTACCAGGAACTTCAAAGGTGAAGAGATTCCCAAAAACGTGAGCGGGTTTGAGAACCTGATGATATTTGCATTGGGGAACTGCGGTTTGGATGGGCAAATTCCGACGTGGTTATACAATTGCAGTAAGTTGCAAGTGCTTGACTTGTCATGGAATCATTTGGATGGCAATATTCCTCCTTGGATTGGTGAAATGGAAAATTTGTTTTACTTGGATTTCTCAAACAATTCACTCACAGGTGAAACACCGAAAAGTTTGACTGGTCTAAAGAGCCTCATTTCCCCACACAGCTATGCGTCTAGTCTGAATTCTCCGACTGGCATCCCATTGTTTGTCAAGAGAAATCAGAGCGGTAGTGGTTTGCAGTACAATCAGGCTTCAAGCTTCCCTCCTTCTATCTACTTGAGTAATAACAGATTAAACGGGACAATCTGGTCTGAAATTGGTCATCTGAAACAACTTCACGTCTTGGATCTTAGTAGGAACAACATTACTGGGACTATACCTAGCTCAATTTCAGATATGGCGAACCTTGAAGTTTTGGACCTTTCCTCTAATGATCTCCATGGATCAATTCCTTCTTCCTTCAACAAGCTGACGTTCCTTTCAAGATTCAATGTAGCTAATAATCATTTGCAGGGAGCGATTCCAACTGGCGGTCAGTTCTTCAGCTTTCCCAGCTCGAGCTTTGAGGGTAATCCTGGACTTTGTGGAAAAATTATTTCTCCTTGTGCTGTCAGCAATTTGGGCCTTCGACCAGCTAGTCCTTCTGCTTCTAGTAATAAGCTTGGCCGAAGTGGAATTCTTGGAATTACAATCAGCATAGGGATAGGAATTGCACTTCTTCTTGCAATAGTCCTGCTTAAAATATCTAGAAGAGATGCTGGACACCAGATTGAGGATTTCGAGGAAGATATTAGCAGACCATCCAGATTGTCTGATGCTTTTGGTCCTTCGAAGTTGGTACTTTTCCAAAATTCTGATTGCAAGGAACTGACTGTTGCAGACTTGCTAAAATCTACAAACAACTTCAACCAGTCAAACATTGTTGGATGCGGAGGATTTGGTCTAGTTTACAAGGCGGAACTACCTAATGGCATGAAAACTGCGATCAAGAGGCTTTCTGGGGATTGCGGGCAGATGGAACGTGAATTCCAAGCTGAAGTGGAAGCCCTTTCAAGAGCTCAACACAAAAACCTTGTATCCCTTCAAGGATACTGTCGGCACGGGAACGATAGGTTGCTGATATATTCTTACATGGAAAACGGAAGCTTGGACTACTGGCTACATGAAAGGGTTGATGGAAACTCATTAACATGGGACGTGAGGTTAAAGATTGCACAAGGAGCAGCTCGTGGTTTAGCCTATTTGCATAAGGAACCAAATATAGTCCATCGCGATATTAAAACCAGCAACATTCTTTTGGATGAGAGATTTGAAGCGCATTTAGCTGATTTTGGACTATCAAGGTTGCTGCATCCTTATGATACTCATGTCACGACAGATCTGGTCGGAACCTTGGGATACATTCCTCCCGAGTATAGTCAAACATTAACTGCTACTTTTAGGGGCGATGTTTACAGCTTCGGTGTTGTTCTTCTTGAGCTTTTGACAGGCAAACGTCCCGTGGAAGTATGCAGGGGAAAAAGTTGCAGGGATTTGGTGTCATGGATGTATCAACTGAAATCTGAGAACAGGGTGGAGGAAATATTTGATACATCGATATGGGATACAAGTTATGAGAAGCAGCTTTTGGAGGTGCTAAGTATAGCTTGTAAATGTATAGACCGTGATCCGCGGCAGAGGCCCTCGATTGATCAAGTGGTTTCATGGCTTGAGGCAATTGGAACTGGGAAAGATAGATGAAATTCATCTACTTTTTCCTTGGTAGTCTTAGCTTATATTGCTTACAAAGTGAAAAAGATCAATGTAAAGCAAACAGAAATTCTAATTTGATAGAGTTGGTTATAATACTGATAAATTGCTTTTTGGTTCACTTGGTTTCATGCACAATATCCTTCATACAATACGAGATAGCGATAGTTGTGTCTGTATAGATATGCTTACCTTGGGCATAAGTCCTTGACCTTGACCAAGCTTACACTCATGTTTTATTTTTTTGGGGTCGAAAAGCTGTTTCATTATATTATAAGTGTGAAGCCAAAAAGTTAAAGTTGAATTACTAAATTACCCCTTAAAAGTTGAGTGACCAATTTACCCTTCAATTTAATACTATTTCTATAATTTTTGGCATTAAAAAGTAAATCTACCTTTCAATAAAATTAATTTAAAATAAATTAAGATAAATCAATTCATATTTGGCCGGCTACAACACTCTATTAATTAAGGCGTTGGAATTTCTTTCAAATTCCAATAGTTATTGCAACCTTTACAATACCAATTTATAGCCTGTTTGGCTAAGTTTTTTTTGGGGCCAAAAGTGCCTTTTTTTGGCCAAAAGCACTTTTGGCTAAAAATTAAGGTGTTTGGCCAAGCTTTTGAAGGAAAAAAGTGCTTTTGAGGAGAAACAGAAAAAAGTAGATTCTTTCCAAAAGCACTTTTCTGAGAAGCACTTTTGAGGAAAATACACTTAGAAGCAGTTTTCAAAAGTTTGGCCAAACACTAATTACTGCTCAAAAATGTTTTTCAAATTAATTAGCCAAACACAAACTGCTTCTCACCAAAAGCACTTTTTTTAAAAAGTACTTTTGAAAAAAACACTTCTCAAAATAAGCTGATTTCTCCAGCTTGGCCGAACATGCTATTAATGTTTTGAAGTTCTTTTTCAGTTCTCTACAATAATTATAGAATTGAACTAATATTACTTAGAAAAAATGAAGTAACTATGTATATATCACCCGTCCTCATCCCTTATTTATTTGTCAAATCATATTTACACATAAAAAATGGGAAACTAATTCAATCAAGCAACTGTTCCTTCTGTCAAGAAGTTATCAAATATTTAAAAATTGAAAAAACAACAACACATAAAACCAGACTACAAGTGACAAATTAGTTAATATAATTTGTTTCAACTGCTTTCTACGAGTGTTTTGTTAATTCTATAGATATTTAACGATACTTTTCCTTGTTGTCTTCAGTGTAAAAGTTCTTGGATAATTTAATTTATGAAAGAAAGTTTCAAGAAACCATTGAAAGATGCTCCATCAAAAATTTTAAAGTGTTTGTGGTGCATTCTATTATTTTTCTTCTATTTTTTTCGTAATATCATTCAAATTCTGTTTCTTTCTCTTCCCTTTTTTGTCTTTTTATTTCTCATTATATGATTTGATGTATGTCTGTAGCATTGTTTGGTTACTTTTTGAGATGCATGGATACATCACTTATTTGCATGAATTTACATTTTATTAATTTTTCGTAAAGCTATACATATGGTATATTTCATCTGAATATATATGTCATTATAGATTAATGGTATGATTCTTTATTTTAATACTTCATCTTATTCTTTCATTTTATAGATATTTTTATGAATTATCTTAGACAAAAGGAAGAATACTAAGTCATTGCAGAATTACAATAGTTAATTACCAAGTATAAAGAATATTTATGGCCTTGAACGGCCACCCTTTCTTTCTTTCTCCCTTAAATTTCTTTTTAGCATTACAAGAAAAGTGCAAAATTCATGAAAACTTTCTAGGGGGCTATGCAAAAATATTCATTGGTAATTAGAATTCTCCTATCAAAAGAAAAAATTCGATGACGGAATGTTCGTACCTAATTATTACATATGAATTTTCAAATGTTTTAACATTTTACACAATCATATGACTAACTTTAGATTAAAAAAAAAAAAAAATCAATTTCAATAAATAATATACAAAATATTCATAATGTGTTAAGGTTAACAATTCTCATTCTTATAATTTAACTGAAGCCTTATTCTTTCTTGATAGACTATTAAATCTGTCGAATAGGTTCGACTTTGATCGATTGAGCTTATATTCTTCCTTTCAAAAATGTCACGTTACCCTTTTTTCCGTATATTAAACCGGTTTAATAAGTTCACCATTAATCAAATTGAGCATATATTCTTTCTTTCAAGTTTTCTGTCACAGGTTTTTTAATTTCATTTATGTTACTTTAATAAAATTTGTACTATATGATATGAATACACGTGCAGAAACTAGTATATTAAAAAGAATTAGAAAAGTCAGTGCATGAATTTGAACTTATAGTTATAGGATCATTATTGTAAGCGTTGCTGGTATCCCTTCTTCTCTTTAGTAGTGGAAACTCATTTTATCTCAGGCTGGACTAATATTGATATGTGCGGTGGAAGTATTTGACTTTTTGGTGGTTAGTTCCCTATTTGCTGGTGAATTTTCTATAAAATTAAAGACGTAGTGGTGATTGGAAAGACCATGAGTTCACATACCCCATACACTGAGCTATAAATCCGCCCCTGATACTCATACCAAACGACCCCTAAAAGTTTCAAACGTGATGCAGCCATACTAATGGTATGGAATATAAAAACCACAGGGTTCAAATAAATTTCTTTTTTTATTAAATTTTCTGCCCAATCAAACTTGGGCAAATAAAGTGAAACAGATGACTTTGTGCATTCGAAACTTCTTGATGTGAAATAGACCAAACCTTTGTTTAATAATTTCTTTTTCCTAGGATCGACCAACGCCAAGAAAAGCATGCGTGCCTATCAAACAGTGATTTTCGCAAAGGACTGAGATTCTTTAAGTTGATGATTGAGATGTCACATACGTCCTTAAAAGGTTTCACTATCATTGACTTACTGGATTTTAATCAGTGATGGGCCAAGTGATGATTCTTGATGTGAAATAGACCAAACTATGTTTATTTGGTTTTCTGTTTCTTTTTCTAATACTGGTGGTTTTTGGACCAATTTGTACCAATATTTACTCCACCAAATAACTTGTTACAGTTCAGAAGCAAAGGTGTGTCAGGAGCTGGTATAAAGTAAATACGAGTTAAACTCAATTTGAAATCACAATGTTTTTGGGACAATTTTCTGCGTTTTCTATTACCTGAAAAACAAAACTAAAGGATTACAATAGCAGAAAATAGTAAAGGGAGCTAAATTGAACTATTTTATAGTATTGCCGTTGAAATGAACATGCTTAAATATAATGACAGGGAATTAGAGAAGAAGATAGGAGAAGAAAGATAGAAATTGGGAGAGAATTCGAGAAGGAAGAAAGCACTAGATAAATCAATGCCTTCTCTCTCTTGTTTGTTAGCATTTAACCGTGGAATTGTTGCTTGGATTTGAGCTGACGTGGCTAAATCTGGGTCCTTGTCACTCATTTATTATCTTTTATTCTCTGTCGTCTATTCTAGTGTTAGGGTCATGGTCATGACATCCCGTTTCCCTTCAATTAATCCTTGACCTCAAGGATTAGCATCAAAACCTCGGAATTTTTCCTGGGGAAAATCATAGTCTTCCCAAGAAGCATCTTCACGAGGTAAGCTGGACCATTGAACATGAACCTTAACAACAACAGTGTTACCTCTTCGAATCAGTTGTCTTTGCAAAATGGCCACTGGTTCAACTAAGAACTGTCTTTCTTCATTAGTAGTAGGCAAAGTAGTTTTTACAACCATTTTAGTTCATACTTTTTTCTTGAGCAAGGAAACATGGAATACTCGATGAACTTTAGAGTCAGGTGGAAGAAGCAGTTTGTAAGCTACATGTCCAATGTGACTGATGACTTGAAAGTTGAAAAGGGCCATAGTACTTGGAGTTGAGCATCAAATTCTTCCTCAACGCAACGGATGTTTGTCTGTAAGGTTGCAACTTCAAATATACCATGTCTCCAACTAGGAATTCTCTTTTAGTCCTCCTATGATCAGCAAAATGTTTCATTCTTTCTTGAGCTTTGAGGAGGTTAGCTTTAAGTAGTTGTTGCATTTATTGTCTCTTCATGACAACATCTTCAGCAACAGGGATCATGGTCTCAAGCAAAGGGCCTATGGAGAGTTACGGAGGAACATACCATACAGGGCTTTGATAAGTGGGGATTTTGACTATTTATTAATGCCATTTAGCTTTCGTTTTAGTCCAAAAGTGTTTAATTGTATTCCCGAAAAGTGATAAAATATTCTTACTTGCAGGAGTATCGAAAAATGAACCATTACAATGATATCTAACTCAAGAAAGAAGTGATTTTGAACAAGGACAAAAATCAGGCACACAAGTTCAAGTGCGGACCACAGATTCTGTCTGCGGCCGCAAAATGTGAAGAAAAATCAGCTGAGCCCCAATGCAAAGTGCGGATAGCTCAATAATTGTGCGGCCACAGAAGCCAAAGTTCAGAGAGATCAATTTCAAGATAAAAAAGAAATGCGAACCACACATAATTGTGCGGCCGCAGAAATCAACTATGCGACCGCGCTCACGAAATGTGCGGTACACAGAAGAGCCAAGTACGACCGCACCCGGAATTGTGTGGACCGCAGAACATGAAGGATACAACCGCAATCCAGAATTATGCGGCCGCAAAGTCAACTCCTGTCAAGATCCGAAGAGAAGTATGGACTGCACATATAATTGTGCGGCCGCAAAACCTCTGAAAGGGAAATTTTGTCCGAAAATCTTTACCTTTTTAGGCAACTTTAGCTTATAATGGTGATTTAACATTGAATTTTCATCTTTTAATCTTGCGATATGAGTTTTATCATCTTTTTTTCTTTATTTTCTTCTTTATCCATTATGAGTAGTTAGATTTTTAGCTAGGGGATTGACCCAACCCTAGTGTGTGAACCTAATGGGTGTTTGATTTATGTCTTGTTTATAGTTGGATATTTATTATTTAGCCTTGTTCTTGCTTATAATGGTAGAATTAATGGTTGCAAACATTAGTTCACGCCTATTTGACTTGGTCTCTTCTTGAGAAAGAGAGACTTAGTCTAGGAAACTTGGCTAACAAGAATTTGGGATGAAATCAAGAGATTGATAGTCCCAATTAAAGGGTTGAACCTAGAGATAGTAAAACCCGAGTTGAGCATTTTATCAACTGTTTTGTCCAATACCCATTTGGACTTAGGAAAGCCAAATTGGGAAAAACCACTCTTTTACCGAGAGGTATTGAGTGTGTAATTGTGTGTTGATAGCTATAATACACCTCGACCAACAAAACACACTTTAAAGTTTACAACCCGTTAGGCAAACACCTAGGTGAAGATCATATCCCTAGGCCTTTTACTTATTTGAAAACAACAAAAAAACAACATTCTCTAGTTTTATATCTTAGACTTGTAATCTATAGCATAATCTTAGAAGTAAAAAAAAAAAACTCCATTTGTGGAAGTGCAATCAAGATACTTCACGTGCTTGATCCAAATATATACCATTGATCCCAACTCAGCCCCCTGTGGATTCAATCCCTGCTCCTTATTGGGTATTATTATTGCAATCGACCATTTCACAACCTCGAATAGAGGTGACTTGGACGAGACCAATTTTTGGCGTCGTTGCCGGGGAGCTAAAAACAGATTTAGCTATATATTTAGTTTTGTGTTTGAATTATCTTTTTTTTCCTTCTGTGTTACTAATATTTTTGGTGAAACAATTGTAGGTGCAACAATGGCTCTCAACAACAATGAACCTCTCGGAAACATGCCATTAGGGGATGTGGACGTGGAAGATGTCCAAGCTGAAGAGGTTCATCTTGAACCTCAAGCAAATAGACGAGGCTGACTGCCTCAAGACAACGTTCCCCTTCCACCCCCACCTCCACCAAGAGTGGCTCCACACCGGATGTTACCGAATTTGGGGTATGCACGATCCATAGTCCCTTCCCGCATTAGAGCGGGCAACTTTCAAATCACAAATGTTATGCTCACATTGCTAGAGCAACAAGGATTCTTCACCGGGATTCCGGATCAAAATGCATAGTTACTTGAAGGGGGTTTTGGACACTTGCTGGGTGAGTGAATAGACAAACGTCTCCGAGGATGCTTTAAGGTTGAGGCTATTTCCTTTCTCTCTACGGGGGAAAGCCTTGGATTGGTTAGAAAGGTTGCCAAACCATTCCATCCGTACATGGGATGAATTGGCGGAGAAATTTATTTTCAAGTTCTTTTCTCTCGGGCATATGGCTACTCTTATAGATGAGATTCTAGCATTCAAGCAAGAACCCAATGAGCCTTTGCATGAGATATGGGAGACGTACCAAACTATGGTAAAAGATTTCCCAAACAATGACATGACGGAGGCTATGATTCAAATTTTTTTCTATATGGTGATCAATACTACTAATCAATGCGTGGTTAACCAACTTGCTGGTGGAAATTTCATGACAACGCCATATGCGGAAGCTTGTGAGATCTTAGATGAAATGGCATATACTTCATCGGCATGGAAAAGTAGATCAAATGTTCCTCAAGATTATCCAAACGTGATTCACCTACATAAAGAATTGCATAATCATGGGCAAGCAATTGCCGAGTTGACCACCATAATGAATCAATTAGCCAAGGATAAAATTCAACAAGTGCAAGGTCCTAAGCAAGTTAATGCGATGGAGGGAGTTAATATGATGATAAACAAGAGAAGGCAAAAGGGTCCTCAAGTGAAAAACCGTGCGGAACATTATGTGCAAGAAGATAGTGGGTTTGATCAAGATGAATCTTACAATGAACAAGAGGAGGAAGTACAATATGTGAACAACTTCCAAGGGAAAATAAATAACTCTCAAGGCCTGAATCAACAACAATGGAGACCTCATGGTAATCAAGGGAATTGGAATTCTAGCAACCAAGGCAATTGGAATGGTAACAACCAAGGTAATTGGAACAATCAAAACAATCAAGGAAATTGAAATGGTCAAAATAACCAAGGCAATTGGGTTGGCAATAGTCAAGGATATTGGGGAGGCAACAACCAATGGGGATGTAACAATAACCAAGGAATCGGGGGTCGGGCTTTCAAAGGCCCTCGATGTATCAACAACCGAGCAACCCGCCTCCTTATCCTTCCCATGGTCCAAGCTCTTCCAACAATGAGGTGGGGAGAGTTGAGAACATGTTCAAACAAATAATGGAGAAGAATGCTGACTCCGATGCTCAACTAGCCTCTCACAACACTTCAATTCGCAATTTGGACCTACCAAGTGACACGGTGGTGAACCCAAAGGGTGGGAACAACATGGGACATGCCATGGCCTTTACTACAAGGAGTAAAAAAGTGGGGATACAACCACCTCAAGTTAAAGGAAACTTGTGGTTGATGAGCAAGTGATACAAGAAGATGAGATTCTGAACAATGTGGTGCAAGCAAATGACGAAGTAAGAATTTATATTGATGACAATGTTGAGGAGACTTAAGAGGAAGTGAAACCGTCTAGGGGGCACATTGTTGACATACTCGAACCGGTAATGCCAGAGGCTAAGGCACCAATGCCAAGGCCTCCTCCTCCATACCCTCAAAGGCTTGCCAAGAAAAATGGCGAGAGCCAATTCAAAAAGTTCATTGAAATGATGAAGAGCCTATCTATTAATGTGCCATTGGTTGAGGCTTCGTAGAAAATGACCGGTTATGCAAAATTCATGAAGGACTTGGTGACAAATAAGTGGTCGATGAATTGTGAAACTATAAAGATGACTCATCAAGTGAGTGCAATTGTGCACTCAATGGCTCATAAACTAGAAGATCTCGGACGCTTTCACAATCCCTTGTACCAACACTGACTTTGATAAAGCTCTTTGTGATCTTGGGGCAAGTTTTAATTTTGTGCCCTATTTGGTTTTCAAGACTTTGGGAATTGGGAAACCAAGACCCACATCTATGAGATTACAAATGGCTGATCGTACCATGAAGAGACCGTTGGGTATTATTGATGATGTGTTGGTTCGTGTTGACAAATTCATTCTCCCGGCGGACTTTGTGATTCTTGATTGTGAAGTGGACTATGAGATGCCGATTATTCTGGGTAGACCTTTCCCTGCTACGGGGAAGACTCTTGTTGATGTGGAAGCCAGTGAGCTCACTTTCCGGTGAGTGATGAAAAAGTGGTTTTCCATGTGTGCAAATCTATGAGGCAACCGAATAGCAATGAAGTGTGTTCATTTGCAGACTTGGTGAACGATGTGATTATTGATGATACTAGTGCCACGATGAATGTTGATGATACATTGGAGGCCGTTTTGCTTAACCTTGAAGATGACGAGAATATGTGGAGTGTGAATGCATTGTAAGGAATGGGGTCGTACACTTATGAAACCCGCAAATTGCCCTTGGATCTTGATAATCGGAAGACTCCTCCAACAAAGCCCTCAATCGAGGAGCCTCCCACTTTGGAGTTAAATCCATTGCCTCTGCATCTCAGGTATGGATTCCTTGGCCCCTATTATACTTTACCGGTTATTCTTTCCTCTTTTTTGACTAACGTGTAGGTAGACTCCACATTGGCGGTGTTACAAAAGAGGAAGAAAGTTATCAGATGGACATTGGCAGATATTAGGGGAATAAGCCCCACATTTTGCATGCACAAGATGATTTTGGAGGAGGATTCCAAACCCTCCATTGAACATCAAAGGAGGCTAAATGAAGCAATTAAAGAGGTGGTAAAAAAGGAGATCATAAAGTGGTTGGATGTCGGGGTTGTTTACCCAATTTCTGATAGTTCGTGGACTTCTCCGGTGCAATGTGTCCCGATGAAAGGGGGCATGACGGTGGTCACCAATGAAAAGAACGAGTTGATTCCTACAAGAACACTGACCGATTTGAGAGTATGTATGGACTATCGCAAGCTCAACAGATTCACAAGGAAGGATCATTTCCCATTTCCCTTCCTTGATCGAATACTTGATAGGTTGGCCGGACGTGCTTTCTATTGTTTCCTTGATGGGTATTCCAGCTACAACCAAATTCTTATTGCTCCGGAGGATCAAGAGAAGACTACTTTCACATGTCCTTATGGTACTTTCGCATTCTCGCGGATGCCATTTGGGTTATGCAATGCACCACGACTTTTCAATGGTGTATGATGGATATCTTCACGGACATAGTGGAGGAATTCCTTGAAGTCTTCATGGATGACTTTTCTGTGGTTGGGAGTTCTTTTGATGACTGTTTATCAAACTTGGACAAAGTGTTGGATAGTTGTGAAGAAACGAACTTGGTGCTCAATTAGGAGAAATGCCATTTCATGGTTGAGGAAGGCATCGTCCTTGGCCACAAAATTTCAAAGAATGGCATTGAGGCCGAGAACGCTAAAATAGAGGTGATTTATAAACTTCCACCTCCAACATCTGTGAATGGAGTTAGGAGTTTCTTGGGTCATGTGGGATTCTACCAGCGTTTCATCAAGGAGTTTTCCAAAATGGTGAACCCATTGTGTAAGCTTTTGGAGAAAGATGCCAAATTTAATTTCAATAAGGATTGCATGAAGGCATTTGAATTGCTCATGTTCAAATTGACAACTACTCCTATTATCACCGCCCCAAATTGGATCTTTCCTTTGAGCTCATGTGTGACTCTAGTGATGTGGCGGTCGAAGTAGTTTTGGGACAGCGTATCAACAAGATCTTTCATCCGGTCTACTATGCTAGTAAGACCATGAATGATACCCATGTCAATTACACGGTGACCTAAAAAGAGCTCCTTGCTATTATTTGTGCTATGGAGAAGTTCCACTTGTACTTGATGTGTACAAATGTGATTGTCCACACAGATCATGCAACACTACGGTACCTAATGAGCAAGAAAGATTCAAAGGCGCGATTAATGAGATGGGTGCTTTTATTGCAAGAGTTCGATTTAGACATCCAAGTATCCAAAGACAGTGAAAACCAAGTGGCGGACCACTTGTCTCGCTTGGAGGAGGAGGGGAGGCCACATGACGGTATTGAAATCAATGACTCCTTCCCTGACGAGAAACTTCTAGACATTTCAATGGCCGAGATGCCATGGTTCGCTTATTTAGCAAATTATCTTGTGAGTGGTATTGTACCGGATGAGTTCTCTTCAAACCAAAGAAAGAAGCTCAAACATGATTACCTTGACTACTATAGGGATGAACCATACCTCTTTCGGATTTGTACCAACGGTGTGATTAGAAGATGTGTGCCGGAGGAGGAACAAGTTGAAATTCTTGGGGCTTGTCACTCTTCACCATATGGTGGTCACCATGGTGGAGCAATGATGACGCCAACGTGTTGAGTTGTGAATTCTATTGGCCTACTCTCTACAAGGACGCACGTGATATAGTCAAGCGTTGTGATGAATGTCAAAGGGCCGGTGGGATTTCAAAGAAAAATGAGATGCCCCTCACCACTATCTTGGAAATTGATATTTTTGATGTGTGGGGCACTGATTTCATGGGACCGTTTGAACACCTACATTTTGGTAGTTGTGGACTATGTGTCAAAATAGGTTGAGGACGTTGCTCTACCCAACAACGAACCTAGAAGTGTGGTGGCATTTTTGAAAAAGAACATCTTTACAAGATTTGGTACTTCAAGGGCCATCATAAGCGACAGTGGGGGGGGGGGGGGGGGGTCGTATTTTTTCAACAAAGCTTTCGACACCTTACTCACCAAGTATGGTGTCACTCAAAAAGTCACGACCCCCTATCACCCTCAAGCAAGCGGACAAGTGGAAGTCTCCAACAGGGAGATCAAGAGCATTTTGTCAAAAACAGTGAATGCCAACCGTACGGATTGGTCCAAGAAACTTTATGATACTTTATGGGCTTATAGGACGGCTTACAAAATACCGATTGGGATGTCTCCATGCCTATTGGTGTTGGGGAAAGCTTGTCACCTTCTGCTGGACCTTGAGCACAAGGCCATGTGGGCTTTGAAGAAGCTAAATCTTGAGTGGGATGTCGCCGACAACTTAAGGGTGGCACAATTAAATGAGGTAGATGAATTCCGGTACCATGCATATACAAGTTCATCCTTATACAAGGAGAAGATGAAGTACCTCCATGACAAGTACTTTCAGAACAAGGAGTTTAAAGAAGGTGGTCTTGTGTTATTGTTCAATTCTCGGTTACGGATGTTTCCGGGAAAGTTGAAGTCTAAATGGAGTGGCCCGCTTGAAGTTGTGAGTGTGACACCCTTTGATGCATTGGACTTGAATAATAAAAATGATAAGGTGCTTAGACTCAATGGTCACCAGTTGAAGCATTATCTCGGAAAAGTTGGTAATGGCCACGTCGTGGCAGTGATTCATTTCAAGTAGGGGTGGTCATAATACCGGTCGAACCAAAAAAACCGGTCGAACCATGCATTTCGATTTTTCGGTTTCGGTTTAATCGATTATTCGGTCGGTTTGCGGTTTTTAAATTATTAGATTTTGTTTTTTTGGTGCGGTTTACGACTTTGCTATTTCGGTTAAACCGAAATTTTGGGTATGCTCAAATACTTTGGTTTGAACCATTAAGGAATGGTGCTATAGTTTCATGAATGCTTTGGCATTTGAATAAGTTTTTGAATTGGATAAACTTGGGAAGAGATTGAAATTCATTAAGATGTCGGGATGATAAATTGTATACTTGGATTGTGAAAATAAGGAGCACTACTTTGAGAGCCTCATTGGTAATATCTGTGATAACAAAGATCTAGAAATAGTTTATGAAGTAGAAGCATAAAACAAGAGGAAAGATTCAAGTCCATTATGCAACCTGACAAATGAGTTATGTGAAAAGATGAATGAAGTAGGACATACGTTTTTTGGATACTTTGATGACTCAAGAGGAGGAGGAAATTATCCAAAACTATATTGTAGAACACTAGTAATTAATAGAACCAATTGTCTATGATGACTCAAGAGGAGGAGGAAATTATCCAAAACTATATTGTAGAACACTAGTAATTAATAGAACCAATTGTCTATGATGACTCAAGAGGAGGAGGAAATTATCCAAAACTATATTGTAGAACACTAGTAATTAATAGAACCAATTATCTATCCTAGAATCTGAATATATATATATATATATTTGAGATCAATGTACTATTCTATATATCTAAAAAGCTGGTATTAGTAAGCTAAAAGGCTCCTTAGATCTTGCGTTTTAATAGAAAGCCCAAAAGTCTATCATTTGTTCGCCAAATAATTCCATCTTAGGGGAGGAATGGAATGTGAACTAGATCTGATCATTCTGGTGATTATGATCATTCTGGTGGGTGATTAAGCTGGAGACTACTGTGATTTTTAAGATTTAACACTTTGTATAGGATGTTGAAGAGAATGAAGAAGACTGTAATATAAAGGCTTGAGTCTAACACAAGTATGTGTATGAAGGATTGTAAGCTTCTTGCTAATGATTTGGTGGGTTGAATCTTTTCGATGATGTTTACATTGTAATTTCATTAGTCATGAGATAATTTATTACTGGCTCATCATGAAATACTCGTCTCTCTCAATATTTAATAAATTTATGATTGTGAAAGTGTAGATACTTTGTGCTATTCCATCTTTAACGTTATGTAGCAAAGCAACAGAAAAATCCTGGAGTATTAATTGGGTGTGTAATATCTTCTTCTTATAGCATGTTTGGCCAAGCTGGAGAACTCAGCTTATTTTGAAAAATGCTTATTTTGAACCATTAGTAACCGAAAAATTAAACCGCAAAAAACCGAGCCGTACTTTGAAAAAACCGCACCGAACCGTAAATCTTTGGTTTGATTTGGTTATTAAAATTACAAAATCGAAAATCGATAAACCGAATCGTACTTTAATAATAACCGACCGATTCTCGATTTTGTAGTGCTCCTTATTTTCACAATCCATTTTCGATAAAATGACTCAGGCGGGATTGATTCCAGGTGCACCAACTACTCCACAGATCAGGGGAGGAGTTCAGACTCCCGCAACCTACACTACAGAGCAGCGAGATCATGTTGGTCAGGTTCCAGTTGCCATGGCAGCACAATATGTGGATCCAGTTCAGCCCATGGTTAGGGCAGCAACATTTGAGGAAGAACAACTTAGACTTGAGAGGTACAGGAAGTATCACCCTCCTATCTTTCAGTGAATTGGCGACCGCTGATGCCCAGGGTTTCTTAGAGGGGTGTCCCTGCATTTTTTGTACTCCGGGTATTGTGGAGATGAGTGGGGTTGTTTTTGTCACGTCTCAGCTTAGAGGAGCGACTATCAGCGGTGGCGGGCATATGAGTTGGGTAGCCCGGCTGAATCAGCTTCACTTACATGGGGTCAGTTTTTAGAGATGTTCTTGAGGGAGTTTGCAACTCAGTCCCTAGGAAGGGCATGGCTCATGGAGTTTGAGCAGTTGCGTCAGGGCACTAGGTCAATATTAGAGTATGCCGTCAGATTCAGTGAGTTGGCCAGATATGCACCTCACTTGGTTGCTTCAGTTAGGAGGCGAGTCCGTAGATTCATTGAGGGACCCAGACATGATATTCGGTTCAACAGGACTCGAGAGTTAGAGTCGGATACCTCATTTCAGCAGGTAGTAGGGATCACTCGCCGGTTAGAGAGCATGTGGGACTAGGAGCGGGAGTACAGACGAGATCAGGAGAGAGAGTTCAGGGAGGCGAGGAGGCCTTGTAGACCGGAGAAATCTACTGGTCCTTATTATGGAGGCAAGGTAGATATGGTAGAGGTTTTGTGGGCCAGCCAATTCAGTTTGCATTACCAGCTTTGCATGGGGTTTCAGGTACTCATGGGTCTCAGAGTACTCGTATTGTACAATTTCCACAGCCATGCCAGCATAGAGGTTTTTTTTGAGTGTGGAGATACCAGTCATAGGGTGAGAGATTGTCCCAAGATTCAGTCAGGTGTCACAGCAGGGTATTCAGGTGAGTAGAGGGCACCCAAGAAGGGGAGGCCCAACCAGTTGATGTGTTTCATATAGTGGATTGGAGGCCGTTGTGTCAGATATTATCACACAGGTATGTTTCGATGTGTTACAGAGGGGCACCAATTATATTTCATTATATAGTTCTGTTGGTCGGGACGAGTTTCCTTATTGGTTGTTTCATTTATGAGTAAGTTTCATGCTTTGCACTCTATTTTTCATGTTTGCTCATGTTGGGAGATTCTATGAGTGGTAACCCGTGTCTATCGTTGTTTTATTCATCATTGAGGGTGGTGAGACTAGGAGTGAGTCCTTGTTGTTCATCATGGTAGGCTTAGTGTGATTTTTCCTAAGTATTTTGGTTACCAGCTGTGATTTGATACTCTATCGAAATGTGAGTTCAATGAGCGTTATGGTTTTATCAACCGAGATGCGTTAGTGGGGAATTTCAATTGGTATGATATATTTTCAGTATGTGATTTAGAGTTGAGGGCGAGGTCCTCGTGATAATTCTGATTCGATATGTTTGGACCGGGATGAGTACCACGGTGGAAATTTTATCAGGATGGGATCCTTGTGGTTTGTTCATATTCTTTTCTTCTTCCTTTTTATATTGCTTTTGTAAGTCAGATTGATAGAGAGTTGTGCCTATGGGCTTGTTTTATAGTTCCTTTATATGTTTCTCTTTTCATATTCAGTCATTTTCGTTATGTGCTTCTTTAGTTTTAACTTGCGGGATGTGTGCCCGGTGGTGTTAGTTGTGGCTTGGTGATTCGGGTGTCTAATAATGAGGTCTTCATGTTTATTGCATCATTATCAGTATTATGGGGCTTGGAAACAGAGTTCTTTTAGATGTGAGGCTAATTACCAATGCTGAGTTGATTTCGGCAGCTATTGTGATCAAAAGTGTTATTTTGAGCCCATGTGTGATGTGCTATATTGTGTGGTCGTACCTTATGGGTATATTCATGAGTTGATGCAGCAAGTTGAGGCTAATTCCAGATATGGATTTAGAATGGGGTCTTTTGAAAATGAGTAGAAGGTGAGAAATTGAGGTATGAGGCTTACCGGTGGTGATAGGAAGGCTATATTGCAGTTGTGATTGTGTCATCAGGCTTATGTAGGTTGGGGTGACGTGGGATCACCTGCAGGTGTGTGTGTTGGAAGTGCACATTCAGCGATTGGATGAGTTCGAGGTGAATCTTAGCACGTTCGAGGACGAACGTTTGTTTTAAGAGGGGGAGAATGTAACGACTTGACCATTCATTTTGAGAATTTCAGCTCCGTTCGGTGGCGTAAGGTCTTGAACAGCTTCACCTTGTGTATATTGACCTGCGTGCGTGGTTGGATTCAGTTACCGGATAATCCGGAGTCGAATTGGAAGGAAAATTTCAGTTTCTGAAGCTTAAGTGATTGAAGTTGACCGGAGGTTTGACTTTTGTTGAAACAGCCTCAAAATGAGTTTTGGTTAATGTCAATAACTTTGTATGGTGATTTTGTACTTAGGCGTGCGCCTAGAATTGGTTTTGGAGGTCCGTAGGGTGATTTGAGGTAATTCAGCGAAAGTTAGAATTTCGGCGATTTCGGCCGATAGGTGAAATTTTGATATAGTTCTCGAAATGGAATTCCTAGAGCGGATGTATGTCCGTTGTGTTATTTGTGACTTGTATGCAAAATTTGGCATCATTCCGGGCTGATTTGATAGATTTCGACACGAGTTTTGATATTTGGAGATTTGAAAATTTATAAGTTTGATTTTTGGTTTGATTTGTCGTTTTGGTGTTGTTTTATGTGATTTGAAACCTCGAGCGAGCATGTGTTAGGTTATGTGACTTGTTTGAGTGTTTAGACGGCGTCACGGGGGTCTCGGGTGTGTTTCAGATGGGCTTCGGGTCAATTTTCCCTCATTTTTTACCGCTGAATCTGTCTTCTGGTTTTCTTCTATGCGATTGCATAGCAGCAGACGCGATCGCATAGTGTTGCTCTGACCTGCCCAGTTTTTCCTTCATTGCGTTCGCAGAGATTGGTTCGGGATCGCATAACTCTATAAATTTATTCTCCGCGTTATCTCGTCCTCACGCGATCGCACAGTAGAGAGCATGGCCTTCACCCAAAACTTATTACTCTATGCGATCGCCATCTTTGCCCCGTGTTCGCATATGCACCCCCCTCCTTCTCTTATGCGATCTCACAGTATTTCACGCGATCGCGTAGTTCTATTTGAACAGTGGCCATTTTTCCTTCTATGCGATCTCATCATTTCGTCCGCGATCGCATTGAACAAATACCTGGGCAGATTATAAATCTTCAAAATAGGGGGTTTCACCATTTTTATCACATTTTGACTTCTAGAGCTCGGTTGTTGGTGATTTTTGATGGGTTTTTCACACAATTCGAATGGGTAAGTGTTCTTCAACTAGAATTAAATATATTCCATGAATTAGTCCTTGTTTTTATCATTTAATTTGTGTTTTGAGTTGAGGAATATGTGGGTTTTGAAAGAAAATTTCTAAGTTGAAAAATTATGATTTGAGGGACCAAATGGTATCGGAATTTGATAAATTTTGTATGGTTGAACTCGTATTGGAATGAGTAATCGTATTTTTGTAAAATTTGTGGGGTTCCGAGGTGCGGGCCTTTGGGATCGACTTTTAGGTTGATTTTTATATTTTGTAAAGATTGAGACTTTATTAGCCGGAATAGTTCCTTATACGATTTATGTGTGTTTTGGAGTTGTTATAGTTGGATTTGAGCCGTCCAGAGGTCTTTTCATCCGAGAAGTCCATTTTTGAGTACCGGGCTGTCGTCTTTGAGGTAAGTATCTTGCCTAACCTTGTGTGGGGGAATTACCCCTTAGGATTTGAGTTTTCTATGTTGATTATAGCCGGTGTAAGCGAGGTGAAGAGTTCCTAATCGGACTTATTTTCAAATAGGTTGGCCTTTTAGGGTTCTTAGATCTTTATACGTCTGTGTATGAAGTTGTAATTTCTATGACTGCGTTCTTGATTGCTAATTTCATCCTTTCCTGCTTAAATTAGAATTACTTGCTTTTAGATTTTTCCTGGTTGATTATTTGATCTTAATTGACTTAGATGAAGATTTTACCACTTCTATCACTATGTTATATTCTTCTTCATAAATTGCCTACTTAGCTAGAATTTGTATCATCCCGCCCTATAGTTGTTTAGCAGTAATTGAAATATCTATACGTTGGTGTCAAGCTTGCCGTGAGTCGTATATTGTGATTTATATGATTTTTCCTTAAGTGCTACTTAGGTTTAGTTAGATAATTATCCATGTTGATGGTATTTCTTTGGTGTTGCCTATTACTGAGCATTGGTTCAAGCTGGGTTTTATTCTGTGAAACTAATTGTTTAAGCCATATTGGTTATAGTTGTTTCCCTTGCCGGGATGATTTGGTTTCTTATTGTTGACTTGAATATTGTGGATTTGTTGTTATGTCTTGTTTCTCTCTGGTTAAGCTGTGTTCTTTACGCTCATTATTGCTTTTCGGTGGTTATTTCTTGTGAATGAGTTCTACTGTGTTGGTGACTCAAGTTCTTGATTTGATTGGCCGTCGTACATAGCATTTCTATCTTTTGTTGCCTTGTGATTGTTGTGGCGATGTACGATGTTTTTGTCTTGTTGTGGTTGTTATCTCTGTTGACTGCATTGCATATTTAAATTAGGACTACAGACGTATTTCAGGAGCTTTCCCCCTGTACTGCATTGCATATTTAAATTGGGACTACAGACGTATTTCGGGAGCTTTCCCCCTGTACTGCATTGCATATTTAAATTGGGACTACAGACGTATTGCGGGAGCTTTCCCCCTGTACTTCATGACAAATTCTGAGTTACGGACGAATTTTCGGTAGATTTATCCTGAAGAGATTATGATCGAAAGATATATATTGAAAAGTATAGGTGAAAAGCGTTTATCTTGAAGAAAACTATGTTTGAAAGACTTTTATTTCAAAGGTATATTTGAAAAGCATTTGTCTTCCAGAAAACGATGTTTGAAAGGCATTTATTGGGGAAGTATATTTGAAAAATCATCTATTTTGAAGGAACTGTGTTTGAAGATTTCTCTTTCTAAAAATGTATATATACATAGTCGGAGAAAGTATATTTCAAAGAAATTTTCTACTTGGAATGATTATATTCAAAGCTTTCAATATGAACTTACGAGTTAAGGTTTACACTCGATGTATTTTATAAAAACACTTGGGGTTGTTGGCTAAGTCCTGACGTGAAAACTGTTGCAAGCTGAATTATTACTTGTTCTTACCGTATTGGGGTTTTCAGTTTTCGGGTTGTGTTCCCGTCCATCCTCCTATGTATTATTACGATGTTTCGTTGTATTTTGCTGTATTTTCCTTTCGCTCGAATTTGTTATGTGTTAATTACATTGTGTAGTCATTAGATAGACGGTATATTCTGTTATTCCCATATTTATGTCTGTTTGATTTATTAGACCAGTGGGTGTCGTGACTAGTCCTCGTCACTACTTCACCGAGGTTAGTCTTGATACTTACTGGGCACCGCTGTGGTGTGCTCATTCGATCGATAGCTAGCAGCGTGGTTGATGTTGTGGAGACTCACGGTAAAACCGCTCCAGCGTTCTCGGTTTTGGAGTCATCTTCTTATATTTTGTTCATACACTGTTGTTTTTATTCCGAACAGTGATAATTAGAGATTTTAGTGTAAATTCTTTAAAGTTTATGACTTGTACTTGCCGGGTTTTGGGAATGATGTTCAAAGCATATATAATTATTTCCAAAAGCATTTTAAAGTTTGATATTATGATTTATGTTATTTAATATTAGGCTTACCTAGTCCTTAAGACTAGGTGCCATCACGATGCCCAAAGGAGGGAAAATTAGGCCGTGACACGAGGAATGGACAAAATGCGACCGTACAAGGAATTGTGCGGTCAGCACCAAAATCTGCGACCGCACTAAAAAATGTGCAGACCGCAGATCGTCAAAAAGAGTAATTTTTAACAGGTAAGGAGTGCGGACCGCACATAAAAATTTGTGGCCGCGCTTAACTTAGAACTTTTTCCCTAGTCGGTCAAACTATAAGTAGCAGCCCCCTCACAATGTTCAAACTATACACACTCTGAATACTTAACACAAAGGCAAGCACAGTGCACTCAAATTTATTCAACCATATCACACTCATTTCATCATCTTTGATTCTTTCTTACATCACTACATCATAGGTAGGTTCACTTCATCTTTAAAATTTTCAATTTTCTTAATTTTGTTCATAGTTAGTTTAGTTATTTTTAGGCCTAATGTCAAGTTCATCATCATGTATACTTAAAATTGAGTGTGTATCTTCCTATTTGCTAATTGGGGGATGAGTAAACTGTGTATCGTGACTTAATTTCCAATACCATGTCGAATTTTGTGCTTGAATGAAAAAGCCCTAAGTTAACTGTTGTTTGTATTTTAATTGTGCGGCTGCACAAGAAATTGTGCAGTCCGCAGATCATGAGGCTAGGGCAAATTTTGTGCAATGATTATGCGGTCCACAGAAATTGAATCGTGGCCGCAGAAAAGTGTGTGCGGCCGCACTTAAAATTGTGCGAACCGCAATCAACTATTGTGGCCGCACTTCCAAAATTACGCGGTCTGCACAAGCCTATCTGCGGCCGCACTCAAAATTGTGCGGACCGCACTTCCCCATCCTGTATACTGTTTTGTTTGCAACTGTTTGATATTCTAGATTTGAACTTTAACTGACTCATGTTTCTATGTATTGCATACAATGGTTAGATCACGAGGAGGCGGTGATACATCTAAGGGGAGGGGTGAACCCTCCCGAGGCCGAGGCAGGGGTACCCTACCGCTCATTGTGCAAAACGTGATTTCCAAAAAGGCAACCGCAGGGAGAGGTAGGGCTACAGAGCCTTCAAAACCAAGCTCATATATACCGTCTAGGGAAGCATCCGGGGGCTACTCTGCGGAAGAACAACCCGATGCCCAATCTCAGCCACAACAATTTCCAGGGAGATACAAGCTCCGAAATGAGCCTTCCACCTCAGCTAGCACTTTTAAGGGTTCGAAAGATGGCAGTCAGGGTTCAGAACCCTCATCTACTCACACCCCCGCCGCACTAGTCATAGTTGATGATGATAATGATATTCCGGATGACGGTCGAAGGGGTGATACCAGAGTTGTCGGCCTCGAGAGGTCGAAAAAAAAGGAAATTTGGGAAGACAGATTCATGAGCCTAATAACTTTTACCAGGTTCCGAGAGTGGTGTCCTAGAGATCGCTCACACTTGAGCGTCAATTTCTTTTGAAAAACTTGGATAGGTACAATACCAATGTAGCAAGACAGTTTCAGGAGAGAAAATGGTGGACATGGTTCACTCAAAATGTGATGGATGCCAAGGAGCACTTAGTCTGAGAATTCTACGCCAATGTGGTGCATATCAAGAAGGAGACTAAGGTGACCAATGTAAGGAACTTGAAAGTAAGATTTGATCAGAGCACCCTGAACACCTATTTAGGGCTCGAGGAGGTGGAGTCGGTTCAATATTTAGATAAGTTCGCAATGGGTGATGCGTATTGTCCTTAGATAGTTGAGATTACCTCCAAGACCACCACCACCATGGATCACGACAGGGGTTCCCATTCAACGGGCCAGCCTCAACTTCGATGCAAAAGGGTGGCATACATTTGTGTGCAGTCGCATAGACTCGAGCCAGAATGAAAACAATCTCCCAGTCCCTCGAGCAGTCCTAGTTGCCTCCATCATGGACGGTTACCCAATCAATGTGGGTTCCATCATGTCGGCCAACATGTCCCTGGTTGTCAGGCAGAGTGAAAGCTCTTTTCCATATCCCCACACTATCACGGAGTATCTTACGGATGCGGGGGTGGAGCCCAAGAGTTTTGATACAAAAGTTCCGCCTAAGAAGCCCTTCTCCTGGTACTCTCTGAAGGACCCGAGGAACCCAAAGAACAAGGGTAAGTCGACTACTATCGTAGGATGATTTTTTGAGCCGTCGGTGGTAGTTATAGATTCAGCTTCCATGCCTTCTACAACAGCCATGCCTTCCACAGCAGCCGGGCCTAAAACCTTTTGAGCCTAAAACTTTCTCGTTTGATAACCATGTTACAAGCCTTTACCCGTTTTGTAGTGACCCTATCTTGGCACCCGAACATTCCTTAACACTCTTGAGAAAAAATTGGCTAAAACATAAGTTTGGGGGAGAGACGAGGATTTTGAAAGTGGTATCAAGGTACAAAAATAGAAAAGAAAAGGCAAAGAAAAATAAATAAAGAACAAAAAATATGCAAAAAGAAAGTGAATTACTTGAAGAGTTGAAGAGATACAAAGAAAAGAAGAAATGCAAAGCATTGAGAAAATAAAGAAGGAGAAAATGAATATCATGACCCAGAAAGAGTGATGTTAAGTCTCTCTAGTTCCCTTAAGGAAAAAGAAAATGCCTCAAAGAGTCGGGAAAGCATGAGCCAAAAAAGAGAAAATGGAGTGCTTAAGGAAAGATGAACCCGTTCTATTCCAACATTCCTACCTTAGTCCAAAAGCCTTCATTACATCCCGAAAAAGCCCTGCATGATTTCAAGTCGAGTGAAGTTACATTAGTGGTGATTCACATGAGGGGAAAGCATATGGTACTTTGGGCCGTACTTGTGACATTCTTTTGAGAGATATGAGCGAACTTTTCACAAATCCTTGAAATGAGTGCTACATTCTTAAGTGTGATATAACAGAGAGTGGAGGAGGAGGGGTTTCAGATCCAAACTGACCTACATGAAAGAGAGAACTTCCTTGATAAGTAAAGTCAACTCTTGATACTCTAGTGTCACATTAGAACTATTTGTGCTTAAAATTTTCAAATCATTGCCTTGTTGATAATTCATAAGTGTTGTGGGTAATTGTTGGTCCTAATTGATGTGTGTTTGATTCAACTTAGATTAGCTGGAATAGACCTTATCTTGTGGAGGTGGAAATTATATTATTTGCTTGAGGACAAGCAAACGCTTAAGTTTGGGGGAGTTTATAAGTGAGAATTTTGACTACTTATTAGCGCCTTTTAGCTTTCATTTTAGTCCAAAAGTGTTTAATTGTATTCCCGAAAACTGATAAAATGTGCTTACTTAGGAGTATTGGAAAATGAGCCATTACGATAAAATATAACTCAAGAAGGAGTGATTTTGAACAAGGACAAAAATCAAGCACACAAGCTCAAGTGCGGACTGCAAATTTCTATCTACGGCCGCAGAAGCTAAAGTTCAGAGAGATCAATTTCAAGCTTAAAAATAAATGCGGACAACATTATAATTGTGCGGACGCAAAAATCAACTATGCGACCGCATTTAGGAAATGTACGGTCTGCAGAAGAGCCATGTGCGGCCGCACCTAGAATTGTGCAGACCGCAGAACATGAAGGATGCAGCCACAATCTAGAATTGTGCGGCCGCAGAGTCAACTCCTGACAAGATTTGAAGAGAAGTGTGGACCGCACATATAATTGTGCGGCCGCAGAACCTATGAAAAGGCAATTTTGTCATAAAATTTCAGCTTTGTATAAATGGACTAATTTCACAAAATTAGGTCAAGTTTTGAATATTAAAAAGTTTGTAGCAGTTTTTCTTTACCCTTTTAGGAAACATTAGCTTATATTGGTGATTTAACATTGGATTTTCATCTTTTAATCTTGCAATATGAGTTTTATCATCTTTTCTTCTTTATTTTCTTCTTTACCCATTATGAGTAGCTAGATTTTTAGCTAGGGTTGTGACCTAGACCTAGTGTGTGAACCTAATGGGTGTTTGATTTATGTCTTGTTTATGGTTGGGTGTTTATTATTTAGCCTTGTTCTTTATTATAATTGTAGAATTAATAGTTACAAACATTAGTTCATGCCTATTTTACTTGGTCTCTTCTTGAGAAAGATAGACTTAGTCTCGGAAACTGGGTTAACAATAATTTGGGATGAAATAAAGAGATTGATAGTCCTAATTAGAGGGTTGAACCTAGAAATAGTAAAACCCGACTTGAGAATTTTATCAACTGTTTTGTCCAATACCCATTTGGATTTGAGAAAGAAATTGGGCAAAACCACTCTCTTACCGAGAGGTATTGAGTGGGTAATTGTGTGTTGATAGCTATAATACACTCCGACCAACAAACACACTTTAAAGTTTACAACCGGTTAGGCAAACACCTAGGTGAAGGTCATAGCCCTAGGCCTTTTACATTATTTAAAAACAACAACAAGAACAACATTCTATAGTTTTATATCTTAGACTTGTAATCTGTAGCGTAATTTTAGAAGTAAAAACAAAACACCATTTGTGGAAGTGCAATCAAGATACTTCACGTGCTTCATTGAAATATATACCACTAATGTAACGACTCGGTCGGTCGTTTTGAGAGTTAGCGCCCCGATCCCCTAATAACTGCTTTTCCCATGTCTATTTATGCTTTTGGTACTTTTCGAAATGTTTAGTTGTGAATTTCAGAGAGCTTTGGGACACATAGTCCCTATATATTTGAGTTTAAGCTTTAGAAATCAGACCGTAGTTAGAACTGTGTAAATACGGATTCGTAATTGAATTCCGTAGACTCTGTTAGCTCCGTTGGGTGATTTCAAGGTTAGGAGCGTGTTCAAAATATATTTTCGAGGCATATAGTAGATTTAGGCTTGAATTGGCGAAAGTTAGAATTTCGGCAATTTCGGCTGATAGGTGAAATTTTGATATCGGACTCGGAATGGAATTTCGAAAGTGGTCGTAGGTCCGTTGTGTCATTTGTGACCTGTGTGTCAAATTTGAGGTCATTCGAACTAGTTTTGACGTGTTTTGAGATCAATTGTGGATTTTGAAAATTTCATAAGTTCTTAGGCTTTAATCCATGCATAAATTGTGATTTTGGTATTATGTGATGTGTTTTGAAGGCTCAACTAAGTTTGAATGAGGTATTAGGACTGGTTGGTAGGTTTGGTTGAGGTCCCAGCGGGCCTCGGGTGTGTTTCGGATGCTCAACGGGTTGAAATTTGGACTTAGGAAGGATCATATTTTCTGGTGCTAGTGTTCTTCTATGTGTTCGCATGAGGGGTGTCACGAACACATAGGCTAAGCTGGGCAAGGGGGAAATTACTTTGTGCGATCGCATTAGGCTAGGTGCGAACGGGATTGTTGGGTCCAGTGCTCATCGCGAACGCGTGGTCCAGGCCACGTTCGCGAAGAGGGAATTATGCTTCAGCGGGTCCAGTGTTTTACCCTTCGCGTTCGCGTGATGGGTGAAGCGTTTACGTATGGTTAGGGAGTTAGTGGTACGCGTTCGCGTAGGCCAATATTTTGGGCGCGTGTTTCTTACCCTTCGCGTTCGCGATGGTTCTTCCGCTAACGTGATGAACACTTCACCTGGGCAGATTTTAAAACCCAAAATCGAGGGTTTAAGCCATAATTCATATTTTGAATATGGGAGCTCGGGAAAGTGCGATTTTTGAAGAGATTTTCACCTGGGCAATTTGAGTAAGTAATTCTTACCCGGTTTAGACTAATTTCCATGAATATACACTTAAATCCACCCAGTAATTTCGAATTTATGGTGGAAATTGGGGAAATTTTGGATAAAGTTCTTAGGCTAAGTTTTTGCGTTTTGATCGAGATTTTGGTATCCGATTCGAGTAATTCTTGTATGGTTAGACTCGTGAGTGAATGGGTGTCCGGAAATTGTAAATTTTACCCGATTTCGAGACGTGGGCCCGGGGAACATTTTTGGCAATTTTCCTAATTTCGTGTATTAGCTTCGAAGTAATTAGCTAGATTGATTTCTTAAAGTGATATTTATATTATGAAATTAAATTGAATAGATTTGGTCCATTCGGAGTCGGGTACTCGTGGCAAGAACGTGGTTTCGATTTTAGTAGAGTAGTCGAGGTAAGTGGCTTGCCTAACTCTGTGTTGGGGACTTCCCTTAGGTTGTTTTGATATTAAATATTTTGTGGGCTCCGTGTACGTGAGGTGATGAGTACGTACACAAACCATTATTGCAAAAATTCCATTTTTTTCTCCGAAAATTATAAATTGTTTTCTCCTATTACCTTGCTTTACTCTGTTAAATTATTTAACTTAGATTAGGAAAGCATGCTTACCTTTTTAACATTAAATTTCCTATCTAACACTCTGTGCGCCATGATAGTTAGATTATTGCTTTCCCTACCTGCTATTTGATTAACCGTTTTAATTGATGCCTTATATGTTATTCGTTCCGCATTGCATATTTAAATTGGACTATAGACGTATTTCAGGAGATCCCCCTGTACTGCATATTTAAATTGGGACTACGAACATATTCCGGGAGATCCCCCTATACTGCATATTTAAATTGGGGCTACGGACATATTTCGAGAGATCCCCATGTACTGCATCTTGATATTTGGGACTACGGGACGATATCCCGGGAGATTCCATTGTGTGATACGTTGTGCTAAACCGAGGGCTCCCTGTTGCTGTTCTACTTCAGATTACTCATTTTTACTTCTTAGCTTAGAATTTATTTTCCTTCTGTACTATTTTAAATTATTTCACTTATAAATCCAGTAGAGCTTTAACCTGACCTCGTCACCACTTGACTGGGGTTAGGCTTGGCACTAACTGGGTACCAATTGTGGTGTACTCATGCCCTTTCCTGCACATATTTTTCGTGTACAAATCCAGGTACCAATACTCAGTTCCGTGGCTAGGGGTCATTATAGCTGCTTGAGGAGACCGTAAGGTAATTCTGCCGCGTCCGCAGAATCCTCTGAGTCACCTTCCACTCTAGATTATTTATAGATTTTATATATTTCCTTTCCCGTTGTATAGAGCTACTACTGTATAGAAGCTTGTGACTAAATGTGACATTCCAGGTTTTGGGATTTATATTTGTACATGTCGAGCGGCTATGTTATGTCTACTTGTATTTTTTGTTTTTCCTGTCTTTACTTTATTGTTTTAAATTAGATTTTTCCGCAAATTTAGGATTACCTAGTCGTAGAGACTAGGTGCCGTCACGATATCTTTCGGAGGGTAAATCAGGTCATGACAACTAATACCATCTCAGCTCCTTATGGATTCGATCCCGACTCCTTGTTGGGTATTATTATTGCAATCGACTGTTTCACAACCCTGAATAGAGGTGCGACTTGGACGAGACCAGGCCTCTAATAGAGTACATTGTAAGCTAGAATGGTAGTTTGTGTTATACCACCATTCAACAAAGTGCAACCATTATTTCCGGTGTGTAGGTCTGTGGCTTGTCATGCACATGAGATAGCTTTCAATACACTTCTTGACCCTCTAAGTTTGACCATCTGTTTGAGGGTGGTAGGTTGTGCTATACAAAAGTTGAACACCTTTGAGCTTAAACAAAGATTGCCAAAAATTACTTAAAAATATCATGTCCATATCTGATACAATAGGTTCATGTGTACCGTGCAATGTATGGATCATTTTCCAAAACATCTCAGAACAACCACAACAGTAAATGGATGAGCTAAAGCTATAAAGTAAGCAGACTTTGCCCTTAGACTTAGGTAATTATTCAATGAAGTCCATGCTGTGTTTCTAAGCCTGATCAGGAATGGGAAAAGGTTGAAGTAGCCCAAGGTAAGATATATTTTCATCCTTGTTCCTTTTGCATATATCACACTCAGCCACAAACTGAATGACCATTTGTTTCACCAATGGCCCAAAGGTGGAATCATGAAATGTTTTGATCAATTGTTGCCTCAAGTCCCCATGTGTTCCACATACACTTTTCCCTTCATCCTTAATTCTCCAGAATATAATGCCACAAATTTGGACCTTGTACACCTACAGAAAGTTGAGTAACCAAATTAGCATCTAAGGCATCATCTTCATAGCTTGAACTGCCCTCTTGTACCCACAATGGAACTGCCACACCGATAACGTGCAGTTGAGACTCAACACTGAGTGTTGGCATCTGATGTTTCCTCTTGTTGTTTGGATAAAGCATCTACTTCCTTATTTTCATCCCCCTTCATATATTGAACTGGCACGACCCCAAATTCTAACCGGTCGTGATGGCGCCTATCGTGGAACTAGGCTAGCCAACAATCACATATTTACAATTTCTTTTCAAAATTCTCAATTCATTTTTCAACATTTCATAAAAAGTATATAAATTTATAAATCTTTACGCAAAACAAAACAAGCTAAACAGTCTATGACCATTCCCAAAATCTGGAGCCGACAGGTCATAATACTCTAAGAATGATATCACGGATACTACTGCCATAATACAAGTCTCGAAACGAAGAACTAAGTAAAAAATAAGAAAGGGAAATGGAGATGCAGTGGACACTGGACAACTACCTCAATGTCGCAACTCTGGCTTCGCACGGAAATAAGATGGCTAACGCTCGGTACCAGCACCTAAATCTGCACACAGAGGTGCATTGAGTAATGATGAGTACGCCAACTCAGTAGTAATGAAAATAAATCAAGTTTGAACAGTAAGAAAACACACAGGAGCGAATCACCAAATCACAACGGATAAAACATTGATTTCCGACAGTGTAAACATTTAATCAAATATGCTTTAAAAGCCAGTTTCAGAAAAATCCTTTGAACATGTATGATTTCCAGTGATTTCGGTAAAATACTCAAGAAGTATTAGTTTAAAGATGAAGTGAATCATAAGTAGTACTCAGACAAACATGTATCACAAACCGCCCTTCGGACAAATCATCACTCAGATTCATTCACTCAACATTCCTCATGATAACTCAGCATCAGCCCCTCGGGAAACCTCACAGTCCCTCATGCCTCCCAATCACTCGTCACTCGGTACTCGGTACTCGATACTCGGCACTCGCACTCAGTTGGTACCTGCACTCATTGGGGATGTACAGACTCCGGATGGGCTCCTACAGCCCAAGCGCTATAAATAGCCAAATCGTGGCATCAATCACTCTGGCACTCAACCTCTCACATATCATAACAGTTTAACATGTTGCGGCGTGCAGCTCGATCCAAAAATATCCTCACAATATTGGCTCTCGGCCTCACTCAGTCATAAACCTCACGAAATGTCACTCGGGCCATAAATAAACGGGGTTCTCGACCCAAAATAGTATTTATATCATGAAATAATATCAACAAGTCTGAGTATCAAACAGTTTAACATGAATGACTGAGTGTAAATCATAATTACCACAGTGAGGAATATCAGAAAACAGCCCAAAGGGGTTTAAACAGGTCGGCACGAGACCCCAAACATGGCTTACAACCCAACTATATATAAAAGCATAAAATACGATTTATCATGTGATTTAAAAGCAGTTACGCAACTCAATAGTTGCCTCGGGAATACCCAATTTCAAATTCCCCAATCAGTACACGCCACACACTCATCACCCAGTATGTGCGTCATTTCAAAATAGTGAAAAGATGCTAAGTCCGGGGTTTCATACCCTCATGACAAGATTTATAGTCATTACTTACCTCAAACCCGCCCGAAAAGCTACTCCGCAATACTCTTTCCCCTCAAATCGACTCCCAAAAGCTCCGAATCTATCAAAATCATATTTACAACATCAAAATATGCTTAGGAAATGAAACCCCATCGAAAACTATCAAATTTAGGGACAATTCCAGAAATTGGCCAAACCCGGCCTCCCGGCCCACGTCTCGGAATTCGATAAATTTTACACCACAAGAATAATCTTCCTCCTCCGAGTCTATACATATCAAGAACACTGAAATCGGAGTTCAAATGACCCCTCAAATCCCCAATTTTAGGTCTCTTAATCACAAGCCCTAGTTACCCATTTTTACACTGATTTTCCCCAAATTTTCGCCACTAATCAGACCCTTAATCACATATAAACGAGTTTTAAGTCCAAAAACCTTACCTCAATGAAGAACTATCGATTTCCCTCTTCAAAACCCCTTCAAAAGCTTCAAACCTGGATGAAATATTGAAGAAAAGGGCTCAAATTCGCGAAGGCATGCTTATATACTTCCTGTACAGTGGTTCCGCACCTGCGGACCCACACCTGCGGTCCCAGGTGCGCACCTGCGGAGACCCCTCAGAATCTCAGCCTCCACACCTACGCTTGACCTTCCGTATCTGCGGCTTCGCAGGTGCGGAAAATACCTCCCACCCGCGGAAATTCCTCAGCCAGCCAACTTCCGCATCTGCATCTCCCCTTCCCGCGCCTGCGACTTTGCACCTGCGGCTCCCCTTTCGCAGGTGCGATAACACCAGATACACTCACACCAGCAGCTTCAGCTGCATTTCTTCAATTCCAAACCTTCCGATGCCCATCTTAAATAAACCCGAGCCCCTCGGGACCCCAACCAAAACCAAACACAAATCCCATAACCTCATTCAAACTTAGTTGAGCCCTCGAAACACAAAAACAACACAAAAACATCAAAATCACATCAAATTCAAGCCTATGAACCTTGAAATTTCTAAATTTCACCAAAGATGCCGAAATCATCCAAAACACCTCCGATTGATTTGAAATTTTGCACACATATCCAAAATGACATTACGAACCTGTTTCAACTTCCGGAATTCCATTCCGACCCCGATAGCCTATTTTCCATTACCGACCGGAAATTGCCAAAAACTAACTTTCGCCAATTCAAGCCTAATTCTACACCGGACGTCAAAACCACATTCCGAACACGCTCCTAAGCCCCAAATTACCTAACGAATCTATCCGATCCATAAAATCTACATTCCGTGGTCGTTTACCAATAGTTCAACTCCCAGTTGACTTTTCCAACTATAAGGCTAATTTAAGAGACTAAGTGTCTTAATTCTCACCACAACTACTCTAAACCCGAACCACTCGACGTCAACACATCTTAAACAACTAAAAAATTCATAACAAGATAGAAACGGGAATAACTATGAAAATTCTACAGAACGACCGGTCAGGGTCGTTACATTTTCCCCTTTTAAACAAACGTTCGTCCTCGAACGGGTCTAGAAACATACCTGGAGTCTCAAACAAGTGAGGATATCTGCTCCACATCTCCCGCTCGGTCTCCCAGGTGGCCTCCTCCACTGGCTTCCCTCTCCACTGCACTTTCACTGAAGCTATATCCTTAGACCTCAACTTTCTGACCTGACAACCCAAAATAGCCACTGGCTCTACCTCATATGACATATCACCCTCAAGTTGTATTGTGCTGAAGTTGAAAACATGAGATGGGTCACCAATATACTTCCAGAGCATCGAAACATGGAACACCGAATGAACACTCGATAAGCTAGGTGGCAAGGCAAGTCTATAAGCCACCTCTCCAATCTTCTGAAGCACCTCAAATGGCCCAATGAACCAGGGACTCAACTTTCCCCTCTTCCCGAATCTCATAACACCCTTCACGAGTGACACCTTCAGCAGTACCTTCTCTTCCTCCATGAAAGACACATCCCGGACCTTCCGATCTGCATAACTCTTCTGCCTAGACTGCACCGTGAGAAGTCGTTCCTGAATCAACTTCACTTTATCAAACGCATCCTGAACTAAGTCTGTGCCCAATAGCCTAGCCTCTCCGGGCTCAAACCAACCAACCGAAGATCTACACTTCCTACCATATAGAGCCTCATACGGAGCCATCTGAATACTTGACTGGTAACTATTATTATAAGTAAACTCCGCGAGTGGCAGAAACTGGTCCCATGAAACCCCAAAATCAATAACACAAGCAATGTAACATGTCCTCCAAAATCTGAATCGTACGCTCTGACTGCCCGTCGGTCTGAGGATGAAACATTGTGCTCAACTCAACCTGAGTACCCAACTCTCTCTGCACGGCTCTCCAAAATTGAGATATGAACTGAGTACCTCTGTCAGAAATGATAGAAACTGGAACCCCATGCAATCAGACAATCTCTCTGATGTAAATCTCAGCTAACCGCTCCAAAGAATATGTAGTACCAACAAGAATGAAGTGCGCGGACTTGGTCAGCCGATCCACAATAACCCATATAACATCGAATCTCCTTGAAGTCCGTGGGAGCCCAACTACAAAGTCCATGGTGATCCGCTCCCACTTCCACTCAGGAATATCTAACCTCCGAAGTAACCCACCTGGCATCTGGTTCTCATACTTGACCTGCTGACAGTTGAGACACCGAGCCACAAACTCAACAATATCCTTTTTCATCCGCCTCCACCAATAATGTTGTCTCAAATACTGGTACATCTTCGCGACACCCGGATGGATGGAATACCGCGAGCTATGAGCCTCTGCTAAAATCAACCCTCGAAGCCCATCCACATTGGGCACGCAAATACGACCCTTCATCACCAATATTCACATCCCTGGCATCACCTCGACGGACCCTGTCCTGAAGAACTAGCAAGTGTCAGTCATCATACTGGCGTGCTCTAATCTGATCATAAAAGGAAGACCTGGAAGCTACACAAGCTAATACCCGCGGGGGATCTGACAAATCCAATCTCACCAACTGACCTGCTAAGGCCTGAACATCAAGTGCTAAAGGTCTCTCTGCTGCTGGAAGTTAGGCTAGACTCCCCAAACTCTCTGCTCTGCGACTCAGGGCATCGACCACTACATTGGCCTTCCCCTGATGATATAGAATAGTGAGGTCATAATCCTTAAGAAGCTCCAACCATATCCTCTCAAATTTATATCCTTCTGCCTAAGTAGATATTGCAAACTACGATGATCAGTGAAAATCTCACAAGGCACTCCATACAAATAATGGCGCCAAATCTTCAAGGCATGAACAATGGAAGCTAACTCAAGATCATGCACTAGATAATTCTTCTCGTGCACCTTCAACTATCTAGACGCGTAGGAAATCACCCTACCGTCCTGCATCAATACTGCTCCCAAACCAACTCTAGAAGCATCACAGTAAACTGTATAAGAACCCGAACCAGTAGGCAAAACCAACACCGGAGATGTAGTCAAAGCTGACTTGAGCTTCTGAAAGCTCTCCTCACACTCCTCAGTCCACCTGAACTGAGCACCCTTCTGGGTCATTCTGGTCATAGGGGCTGCAATAGATGAAAATCCCCCTAAGAAATGGCGGTAGTAACATGCCAACCCAAGGAAATTGCAAATCTCGGTAGCTGATGATGGTCTAGGCCAACTCTGCACCGCCTCTATCTTCTTCGGATCTACCTTGATTCCATCACAAGACACCACGTGGCCCAAAAATGCAACTGAATCAAGCTAAAATTCACACTTAGAAAATTTAGCATACAACTTCTTCTCCCTCAAAGTCTGAAGCACAACTTTCAAATGCTGCTCATGATCCTCCCGAGATCGGGAGTATACCAAGATGTCGTCAATAAACACGATGACGAAAGAGTCAAGATAAGGCCGAAACACACTGTGCATCAAGTGCATAAAGGTCGCTGGGGCATTGGTCTGCCCAAATGACATAACAAGGAACTCATAATGACCATATCTGGTCCTGAAAGCAGTCTTCGAAATGTCAGAATCCCGAATCTTCAACTGATGATACCCGGATCTCAAGTCGATCTTAGAGAACATCCTAGCTCCCTGAAGCTGGTCAAACAAATCATCAATACGAGGCAAAGGATATCGGTTCTTCACCATAACCTTGTTCAGCTGTCGATAGTCAATACACATGCGCATATAACCATCCTTTTTCTTCACAAACAACACCGGTGCACCCCAAGGTGACACACTAGGCCGAATGAACCCCTTATCTAGGAGTTCCTGAAGTTGTTCTTTCAATTCCTTCAACTCCGCTGGTGCCATACGATAAGGTAGAGTGGAAATAGGCTAAGTGCCTGGCACCAGATCAATACAAAATCAATATCCCTATTAGGTGGCATGCCTGGCAGGTCTGCAGGGAACACGTCCGGAAAATCACGGACCACAGGAACAGAATCAACAACAGGACTCTCACCACTAACATCCCTCACAAAAGCCAAATAAGATAAACATCCTTTCTCAACCATACGTTGAGCCTTTAGGTACCCTGCTAGGCACATACTCAGAAGAATCTCTCCACTCGACCCTCGGAACTCCAGGCATAGCCAAGGTCATGGTCTTAGCGTGACAATCAAGAATAGCATGACATGGAGATAGCCAATCCATGCCCAGTATCACATCAAACTCAACCATGCTGAGTAACAGTAGGTCCACACGGGTCTCCAGACCCCCAATAGATATCACACACGACCGATACACACGGTCAACAACAATAGTATTACCCACGGAGTCGATACATGAACAGACGTAACTAAAGACTCACGGGGCATATCCAGGAAATGTGCAAAATAAGACGAGACATATGAATATGTAGAGCTAGGTTCAAATAGGGCTAAAGCATCTCGGTGACAGACTAATATAATACATGTGATCACTGCATCGGAGGCCATAGCATCTGGCCTGGCTGGAAGTGCATAGATACAAGCCTGACCTCCACCTACTCGACCTCCCCCTCTAGGGCGGCCCTTAGCTGCCTGACCCCCACCCCTAGCTACTTGGGCGGGTGGTGAAGTGACTGGAGCTGAAGTCGAGGGCTGACCCCTCTGCTGAGAAGAACTACCCGGACGGCGAGTACACTGCCTCCATACATGTCCAAACTCTACACACTCAAAGAAACTCCCTGGAGATGGAGATGGGTACTGAAGGGAACCAAAATAACCGCCCGAAGAACCATGCATAGAAAAACCCTGGAAAGATGATGCCCTGGAAGAACTCTGAGCTGGAAGGGAACTAAACGAAGAACGACCCAGATGAGAGTTGCGGGGACCCTACCCCGAAGATGCACCACTATAAGCTGGGTGAACTGGCTGAGGAGGTCGAAAGGGGCGACCTCTACTGTGCTGAAACTGCCCTCTGGAAGGGGTACCACTAAAACTTCCAGCTCCACGAGGCCTCTTGGCCTCCATCTCCTCTCGCTCCTGACGGCGAACAAACTCAATATCTCGAGCAATATCAACAACCTGCTTGAAGGTAGCACCTGATACTCTCTCCCTAGTCATCAGAATACGGAGCTGGTAAGTGAGGCCATCCACGAACCTCCTGATCCTCTCCCTATCAGTAGGGACTAACTCAGCAGCATGACGAGCCAACTCTGAATACCGCATCTCATACTGCATCACTGATAGCTCTCCTTGACGCAGCTGCTCAAACTGCCTACGTTGCTCCTCACAGTGAGACTGGGGAACATATTTCTCCAAGAAGATAGTGAGAACTGCTGCCAGGTGAGGGGTGCTGAACCAACAGGCCTACACCTCTCAAAAGACTCTCACCAAGTGAAAGCAGCACCAGAAAATTGAAATGTAGCAAACGAGACCCCACTAGTCTCTAGAATCCCAGCAGTACAACGTATCCTCTAACACTTATCTAGAAAACCTTTGGCATCCCCGCCCTCTGCGCCGCTGAATGTAGGAGGCTGAAATCTACTAAACCTCTCCAGCCTGCGTTGCTCATCCTCTGGCATAACTGGAACCACATAGCCCTGGATTGGAGCAACCGGCTGGGCTGGGACTGCCCCCGGTGTCTGAAGGCCCTGTACAACCTGCTCAAGTGTCCGAGCAGCTGGAGTTTGAATGTCTCCCCCGGCCTGAGATGTAGCGGCGGTAGTAGATACAACAACCGCCTGAGCAAGGCTAGTACATACTGTCAAAATCTGAGCCAGGGTCTCCTGAAGACCCGGAATAACAATGGGCACTGCCGGTGCTTGAGCCTGTCCCGCTGGAATATCCGCGACGGGAACCTGATCCTGAATAGTAGGGGGATCAACTGGTATTGCCCCGACTGCTGCGCGGGCTAGTCCCCTACCTCTACCACGGCCTCAACCGCGGCCTCGACCTCTCGCCGGTCTAGCTGGTGTCTGGTCACCCTGATCAGTAGCGCGTGTCCTCACCATCTGTGAGATAATGAAACAATAGAAGTTTAGACTTCCTGAATCAATAAAATGGCACGACAGAATTCAAGAAAATGAGATGTTTCCTAAGAGTTCAGTAGCCTCGAAGATAAGTACAAACGTCTCTGTACCGATCCGCAAGACTCTACTAAACCTGCTCATGACCGTTGAGTCCTATGTAACCTAGTGGTCTGATACCAACTTGTCATGACCCCAAATCCTAAACGGTCGTGATGGCGCTTATCGGGGAACTAGGCTAGCCAACAATCACATATTTACAATTTCTTTTCAAAATTCTCAATTCATTTTTCAACATTTCATAAAAAGAATATAAATTTCCAAATCTTTACGCAAAACAAAACAAGCTAAACAGTCTACGACCATTCCCAAAATCTGGAGCCGACAAGTCATAAGCATCTAAGAATGATATCACGGATACTAATGTCATAATATAATTCTCGGAACGAAGAACTAAGTACAAAATAAGAAAGGGAAATGGAGATGATGTGGACGCTGGACAGCTACCTCAATATCCTAACTCTGGTTCCGCACGAAAATAAGATGGCTAACGCTCTGTACCAGCATATGAATCTGCACATAGAGGTGAAGAGAGTAATGATGAGTACGCCAACTCAGTAGTAATGAAAATAAATCAAGTCTGAACAGTAAGAAAACACACAAAGGCGAATAACCAAATGACAATGGATAAAACACTGATTATCCGACAGTGTAAACATTTAATCAAATATGCTTTAAAATGCAGTTTCAGAAAACTCCTTTGAACATGTATGATTTCCAGTAATTTCGATAAAATACTCAAGAAGTATTGGTTTAAAGATGAAGTAAATCATAAGTAGTACTCAGACAAACAGGTATCACAAACCGTCCCTCGGGCAAATCATCACTCATATTCATTCACTCAGCATTCCTCACGATCACTCAGCATCAGCCCCTCGGGAAACCTCACAGTCACTCATGCCTTCCAATCACTTGGCACTCGCACTTAGTAGGTACCTGCGCTCACTAGGGGGGGGGGTACAGATTCCGGAGGGGCTCCCACAGCCCAAGCGCGATAAAAAGCCAAATCATGGCATCAATCACTCTGGCTCTCGGCCTCTCACATATCATAACAGTGTAACATGCTGAGGCATGCAGCTCGATCCAAAAATATCCTCACAATATTGGCTCTTAGCCTCACTCAGTCATAAACCTCATGAAGTGCCACTCGGGCCATAAATAAACGGGGTTCTCGACCCAAAATAGTATTTATATCATAAAATAATATCAACAAGTCTGATGTCACGACCCGAAATCCCACCTTTCAGACCATGACTGCGTCTAACGTTGAACCCGCTAGACAAGCCAACGTACACAACACTTTGACATTTATAACAACAACATAACCGTAATAAAACTAATTAACCTTCCATCCTCTATAAACATTTCTCGAATTCATTAATGTCCAACCTTATAAGAAGAAACATCCCACACTAGTAACCCTCAAAACTTTACTGAACATTCCAAATCACTTCAATTGTTTCACAACAGAAAAGTAATAATATTATCTTAGAAAACTCAAAATGAAATGATAAGACATCTACAACGAACAATCCCAAAACCGGGGTGTCACAATCCCACGGACTAGCTACTGGAATACTAAATACAAGTCTGGAAATGAAAATACAACACTGTCATGAAAATAAGGAGAAAGACAATGAAGCGGTAAAGGAAAGACGCCTCGGGATCCACGAACGCTAGTGTATACCTCGAAGCTCTGACGTGGACTTAAGGTATCTCCCTCAGAACGCTCCACGGGGTCCGGTAGCAGGGTCTGCACAACACAAGGAAGTGCAGTGTAGTATCAGTACAACCGACCCCATGTACTGAGTAAGTGCCAAGCCTAACCTCGGCCGAAGTAGTGACGAGGCTAGACTTGACATTAACGATAACCTGTCCTATTCTACAGCAGGTAACAGGAAATAACACAAGGCAGGAGATAAACAGGCAAGTAGGGGATACGGGAGCAGTAAGGGGGACAAGTGTAAATAAACGGTCACCTCGACAGATTAAAGTAATCCAGAGAAAAGAATCCAACATAATCGACAACGAAATAATATAAATGTCGGAAAAGTAAACAATGGCACGACATCACCCTTCGTGCTTTTACTCTCTTC
>ML242934.1:1795-24996 GCA_005239495.1 Nicotiana undulata
CTAAGGATTTCTTTGGGAAGGACACTTTGCTGTCATGTGATTACACTGTCAATTCCCCGGCAGATGAACCAGGTTCATCTCGGAAGCAACCGGTCAACAACAAGGTCCGTACTCTGGTGCAAGAAAGCGAGCAAAAGGATATGGAGATCCTTCACTTGAAGACTCGCTTAGTTGAGGTGGAAGGTGAGCGTGATGCTCTCAAAGCTGAATTAGCCAAGGAGAAGGAGAAAAATGAGGGTGTCTTACATCAAATGTTGTATCTTCTCCAAATCAAGAATCCTTCCTTTTCTGCACCACCCCAAACTTAGGAATTTCCAGAACTACCCCTCCCTATCCTATCAAGTGCCCAGTTCGGGACTGTGTCAAGTGTGTTTGCTTCAGTTTTTAATTCTGTCGTACTCATGTTTTGGTTGTCTTTGTTTTAATCTGTTTTGGTGTTGATCAACCATGTTAATCAAATGAAAGCTTGGTGTTTTGACAAATGTCTCTATTTATGATTTAGCTTACATTATTGGTTTCTTGTGTTGATTAATCATGTTTGCACCTGCAGTTGCCTAAATTGGCCATGAGTAAGAATTAATTACTGGTAAGTATCATTTTGCAACTTTTCGATGATGCCAAAAGGGGGAAGATGTGCTACAGTTATTGTTTCAATTTATCAAAAGTTTTGAAGTGATATTTATAACTAATGAACCTGATTCTTGATGATTAATGCTCACAAAAATACAAAGTGTTGGATGTGTATACATGATAAATGCACAAAGTTTGTCATCATCAAAAATGGGGAATTTGTTGGCCCATGTCACTGAATGGGTTTTGAAGATTGACAAAAGGCGTTCAGTTAAACCAGGTCCATCATCGTATACACTTCTGATTGAAGCAGTTGGATCACAAATCGTACAAGTCTAGGAGATATCAGTGATTGCTAAGTATCAAAGAACTAAGAGAATGTCTCCTAATACGAAAAGGTTGCAAATTGATAAGAGAAGATAGAAGTTGCTTTTAGCTAGGACAGAAATAGAGGAAGGAAGTTGAGTCACAATCAAACTCGTTTACCAAGAAAGAGTTGGATCAAAATTGAATCATGGACTCAACAAACAGACTCTATAAATAATCAGTGTATTACTGCTGAAAGAGGTGACGCACAAGTGCAAAATTGAATCAAGTTCTGAAGCAAAAGTTCGAGAGGTTTTGCAAGTAGAATTGTTGTGCGAATACAAAGGCTACAGTTCAACTAGAAGAAACAGTTCCATTGTTTGTATATTGAGTCTAGTGGATTGTAGTAGGAGTTTAAATACTTTATCTTATCAGCTTTCATAGAAGTAATTGTAATAGGTAAAAACTGATCAAGTTAGAGTTAGCTTGAATTCTGTAGAAATTAGCTAGAGGCTAGTTGATACAAAGAGGATTAGAGTTAGTCCTAGGATTACAAAAGAGTTTATTTTGTAAGTCCGTTTTGGCTCAGAGTTTAGTGAAGAGTTTTGAGCAAATCCTACTAAGGAGTAGGTCGTGATTTTTTCACCTTATGAGTCATTGTTTTCCACGTAAAAATCTCTGTGTCTTTACTATTACTGCTTAATTATTCCGCAAATAGTAGTAAGTAGTAGATTAAGAAGAACCTGGTTCTTCTTATTAGACGGCACTCGAAAATTGGGTACTGCACAATTAACTTATAATATTGTGTAGTATTGAAGTCTAAAACAACACAACCTATAAGCAAGATTTCTACCCGAAGTTGAACAAAGATATATAAAATCCCTCCCCAGCTTTTACCAGTAACCCCATATCTATTTTTACAAGGATTATTATATTATTACAGACCAATATGAATGAATTATATAAGACTATCTGTTACACTATAGGGAGCCTTAGCAGGCCCAATATCAACCTGGAAACCAGGCCTTCCAGCCAGTCTGAAGTAGTCCATCCATAATACACAAAATGGGTTTCTGGTGTGTCAATGTTCCCAAGGGCCTCAGGGACCCCAGACAATGCTCACACCAGAACCTCTCAAAGAAACAATTTTGTAAGAGATTGGAAGACCAACCCCAACGTGTCAGAGTTCGGAGGAGTCTCATGGACCCTAGGTAGTGCTCACACTGGGGTTGGTAGGACCCTAGATAACTAAGAGTAGAAGTTTGAAAATAGTATATAAGGGTAGGGTATAGTTTTAGAAAAAGCAGTTTGATTTTCAGAAGCAGACATGTTCAAATTACAAGACTGCAAATAGAACAGAAATCACATTTTAGCAGATTGGTTCAGACATAGATACCAGTAATTAAACAAGCACAACAAGAGCAGGGACACTTGAATTATACAAAGAACTGACCACACACATTCATAATCCTTATACAAGTTCTGAACATGGACTATGTAACCGAATCAAAAGTTTCACATTGCTGAGGTTGATTTGGTTTGTTTAATTATTACTAGGTGGAATCATGTATCAAATAGAAGACATGCTGAAATTTGGAATAACCAACCAGATGAACCCATATGGCAGGATAGGGTAGTAGAAATTAAAGCATGCTAGTTTTATAAGGAGATAAACAAGTGTCATGGATCAAACAGAAACATGCTAAGGTGAACTAACCATAGTAGCACATAGAACGAGATATGTTAACATGAATTAAGGCATGTTAGTTAAGAAAGCAATAAACAGGAAACATATGGCAAACAAAAGTATGTCGAGGTTTGAAGTAAACTATTCATATAAATCACATGGAACAACACACAATAATAAGAACTACTATATAGCAGTTGAGAAAGAGATAGTCAAGAATCAGATATCAAAACAAAAGCATGTTGAGGTCTATAATAAACTGACTACATAGCATATATAATAGAACAAGATAATAGAAATTGAGGCATACCAGTTAGGGAGATAGTAAACAGGATTGTGAAGGCAAGTGAATCCAAGAGTCTAGCCTTGGCTTTCAGTCGGCTAAACAATGCAGCAAATCAAAGTGATAGAAGAGCTCAAATTGTGTGAGTGTAAATGTGTGTCTCAGTGTGTCGCTTGTAAATGTAGGTGTAGGTGTAGGTGTAGGTGTGTGTAGGTAGTTTTTTTAAAATCAGAATGGTGCAGGATTATATAACATTCAACACAGTAAACAAATAAGGCAGGGAAATTAACGACACATAAATAAGGTATGCAAATCAATTAACCAATTAATTAGGTCTAAATATCAATCAATCAAAAGAATAGAATCCTGGAATTGTCGCTTAAATTAAGGAGAATCTTTTACAAAATCAGTTAGCAGACATGATTGAAGTTTAATAAGGTAAGAAATAAGTCTAGAGACCATTTATAGGCCACTCACAACAATCAGAGCCCATAAATCAGGCTAATAACATAAATAAGGAAAGTAGTACCAGTCATGAATCACATATAAGGAAAGAGTAGGTAAAATCGTCAAAGAGATATCAGTTTTAAAAGAAAACAGAATTCCAATCCCTAATTAGGCAAATAAAATCAATTAACCCTTTAATTGACAGAGCCAAATTAAACGGGCAGATATTATAGCAAGTAGTAGACTAATTAGAAATCCTAGGGCATAAAGAAATAGATATGAAAAACAGTCGAAAAAGTAAAGGAAGTGACCACAGTTATACATTTAAATGTTTCAAAACCCTTTTTTTTGCAAAAACTTAAAGAAGTTGGAATTAGCTTTTAGGGAAAAACGAAAATCGTTTAACAATGATGGTAAAAACAGAAGATCTTAAAAGTAAAGTATCAAATAAACTCAAAATCATTTCAGATCTATGGAAATCTGAACGGACTCAAGTAGAAAGTAACTAGGGTTTTAAAAATAGACAGAGAGAAAAATCCGGTTTGAACCAGAGCTTTGAAGGCATAAACATGAAGATAACAATACTCACAAACATAGGAATGAACACATGCGGATTCATCGAGAAAATGAAGGATGTGGACCAATTATGTGTTGAATCTCTTTGAGATTCCATCAAATAACACAAAAATCATAACACTAGTAGAGATAGGGGGCCAAATAAGGCCTAGAATCGAAGAAATTCAGGTGACGACGGGCTATGGTTAGGAAGAGGTTGAGAGAGAATAGAGGGGAAAAGGAATTCAGGGGCAACAAAATTTTAGAAATGATTAGGTTTAGGGTCAAAGTTTGTTACTTAAAAAAGAAAATGGATCCTGGACCGTTGATCGGGCGGGTTATGAGATTGGGTTATGGGTATTGGGTTTTGGGTTGATTTAATTGGGCTGGGGTGGAAATTGGGCTAAGGTCCAAAAATTAAAAAAGGCTATATGTTAAATACCTAATTAATTTGATAAAATAATATATAAAAATAGTTAATAAATGATAAAATTTTTATTCATACATAAAAATGATTCAAAATAATTACTTAATATTATAAAAATATAAAAAGTCATTTTCTCGTAAAATAAGGTAATTATGCACATATGGGCTATTATTGCAAAGTTATTGCAATTATAACCTGAAAATGTAAATATGGTTATTCATGAAATAATTAAAGCTTAGTATAAATATAAATGATAAAATAGGCAATAAAATTGTTATAAAAATCACTTGTGATGCAATTAGTAATTATTTAGATAATAAAATACTGGGATAAATTAATTAAAAATCCTTTTAAAAATGCAGAAAATTATGAAAAAATATTAATTGATGCTCATGCATTGTTTTAAGATATATATATGGATTTTGAAAATAATATAGGAAAAAATTGGGTATCAACAATTGTCTCTCTTTACCTGGGAAGGATGAAAGAGTTATCGGGTAAAGATATGATGATCAATTTTGACTGAATAGAGTGATTTGAGAGACATAGGTCGCACTCTAGTTTCCGAGCTGCCTACATATCCCTGGTTTTATAGGAATCAAGCCGTGTGTAGTTCTAGATCCACCATCGAAGTATACCGATGAAGTTATCACAAGGACGAATACAAGGTTTCAAATAGGTGAAATGGTTGTGGTGAGCGGTCAGGTTTGAAATAGTATGACAGAATTGGAGCGGGATTGCTCCTGTTGAGATACTGGTTTCTCATTGGGTTGCTTGCAAATCAAAAGATGCACTGCAAGCATATAACTTTGCATAAATTTAAGCATAACGCAAATTTCCTTCAGACCATGAGGATTGTCTTTGGACGGTTGAGGATGACGTACTTAGACCATGATGTCCCGGGCCATGAATTGCGCGGTAAGGGATTCACAGGCCTTGAAATGATGTTCTCGGGCCATGAAAATGGTGCCTCTGAACGATGACGCCTTTGAATAATGATATGCAAGTTTGAGAGATCCTCAGGCCATGGCATGGTGTCTTCAAGCTATGAGGATGGTGCCTTTAGACTATGATGCCTTCGGACAAGTTGGAGATATTTCAGCCCATGAGGTGCAAAGACATGATGCTAGAAGTAACAAGACTAGGCTTAGCCTTGTATGAAGTTGGGGCAGAGCTTAGCCCGAGAGAAGAGAATAGTGCAAGAGAGACGGTGCTTAGTCTCGTGCGAGATTCGAGACAATTCTTAGTCCCATGCAAAGCGAAGGCAATGCTTAGCCTTATGCAAGTGGGAGGCAGGGCTTAGCCTCATGCAAGGTTCGAGACAAGGCTTAGCCTCATGCAAGGTTCGAGACAAGGCTTAGTCCCATTTAAGGAGAAGGCAGTGCTTAGCCTTATGCAAATGGGAGGCAGGCCTTAGCCTCATGCAAAGTTTGGGACAAGACTTAGTCCCATGCAAAGAGAAGGAAATGCTTAGCCTTGTGCAAATGAGAGGCAGGGCTTAGCCTCATGAAAAGTTCGGGAAAAGTCTTAGTCCCATGCACAGAGAAGGTAGTGCTTAGCCTTTTGTAAATGGGAGGCATGGCTTAGCCTCATGCAAAGTTCGGGACAGGGCTTAGTCCCATGCAAAGAGAAGGCAGTGCTTAGCCTTATGCAAATGGGAGGCAGGGCCTAGCCTCATGCAAAGTTTGGGACAAGTCTCAGTCCCATGCAAAGAGAAGGCAGGGCTTAGCCTTATGCAAATGGGAGGCAGGGCTTAGCCTCATGTAAAGTTCGGGACAAGTCTTAGTCCCATGCAAAGAGAAGGCAGTTCTTAGCGTTATGCAAATATTTGGGACAAGGCTTAGTCCCATGCAAAGTGAAGGCAATGCTTAGCCTTATGCAAGGTAAAGGCAATGCTTAGTCTTATGCGAGATGAAGGCAATGCTTAGCCTTATGCAAGTATGGAGGCAGGGCTTAGCCTCATGCAGGATTGAGACAAAGCTTAGTCTCATGCAAATTGAAGGCAGTGCTTAACCTTATGCAAGGTAAAGGAAACACTTATCCTTATGAAAGTAGGGAGGCAAGGCTTAGCCTCATGCAGGATTGAGACAGAGCTTAGTCTCATGCAAATAGAAGGCAGTGCTTAGCCTTATGCAAGGGAAGGCAATGCTTAGCCTTATGCAAATAGGGAGGCAAGGCTTAACCTCATGCAAGATTGAGACAAAGCTTAGTCTCATGCAAATAGAAGGCAATGCTTAGCCTTATGCAAGGTGAAGGAAATGCTTAGCCTTATGCAAATAGGGAGGCAAGGCTTATCCTCATGCAGGATTGAGACAGAGCTTAGTCTCATGGCAGGTTTGGGACAATGCTTAGTCCTGTGCAAAGAGAAGAGTAAGAGTGCAGTATTCTTAGCTGATAATGTATTTCATGCATAGCAGTTGTGTCGCTACGACTGTTTTTATCATGATGACATAGTCCTGCATTCAAATAAAATTTTGTGAGTTTTGCGGGGGGAAGGTTGGTCCGTTCCATTGCTCGTTCGATTTTCTCCACTCTTTATGAAGATCCCGTTCAAACTATTAGGGTAGAATTTGCTAAATCAGAGTTCAAAAAGCATGCATGCATAATTTTCAAAGACATAGTAAAATATAGTTTAGAAGTTAGTTAGATGAACCAGTGACTGTGACACGATCAAAGACATCGCGACTTCTTCCGCCGTAGAATTTTTAGGGTCCTCCTCAAAATTCTGCCCCAGTTAGCTAGATGACCTTTTTGACTGCTCTATATGTTGCGATTGGATGAACTTGCTTCGGAATTTTGAGGGTCCTCCTCAAAATTCTGCCCCAGTTTCTGATTGTGGGGAAAATAGAAATTTTATTGAATTGTGACCGAACCCACAGGGATGCCTAAGTATCCCCATCTTAAATAGGAATCAGGTCGAGCATAGTTCAATTTACATCATATAGAAAAGCATAAGATGATTTTACATATAATATCTTTTGACTGCGTCTGAGTTGATTGGCTTTGGCCAAATTTCCCCATCCATCTCTGCGAGTATGAGTGATCCTCTTGTCAGTACTTTGTGAACCATGTAAGTACCTTGCCAGTTGGGAGAGAATTTCCCCTTGGCCTCATCTTGATGCAGGAAGATCTTTTTCAACACCAGCTGCCCAGGTGTGAACTGTCTCGACTTGACTCTTTTGTTGAAAGCTCTGGGCATTCTATTATGATAAAGCTGACCGTGACATACTGCGTTCATCCTCTTTCCGTCTATGAGGGCTAGCTGCTCATAGAAGCTCCTTATCTATTCTGCGTCACTGAGCTCGGCTTCTTGCTCAAGGAAGGAATTTCCACCTCGGCGGGAATGACAATTTCAGTACCATAAACCAGCAGATAGGGGGTTGCCCCGGTTGATGTGCGGATCATGGTACGGTATCCTAGTAAGGCGAACAGTAGCTTTTCGTGCCATTGTTTGTGATTTTCTACCATTTTCCTCAGTATCTTCTTGATGTTCTTGTTGGTAGCCTCCACGCCTCTATTCATTTGAGGTCTGTACGCTGTGGAATTTCGTGCTAGATTTTGAAAGTCTTACACATAGCTTTCCTCAAATCACTGTTGAGATTGGCGACATTGTCAGTGATAATAGACTCTGGAACCCCAAACCGACAAACAATTCGGTCGCGAACAAAATCCGCAACGACCTTCTTAGTCACGACTTTGTAAGATGCAACTTCAACCCATTTAGTGAAGTAGTCGATAGCCACTAAAATGAACTGATGCCCGTTTGATGCGGTGGGCTCGATTGGGCCAATGACATCCATTCCCCAAGCGACGAAGGGCCAAGGTGAGTTTGTTGCATTGAGCTCGTTCGGCGACACTTTTATCATATCTGCATGTACTTGGCATTGGTAGCACTTATGAACATACCAGATGCAATCTGTCTCCATGGTCATCCAAAAATAACCGACCCTAAGTATATTCTTGGCCAAGACAAATCCATTCATATGCGGGCCGTAGGTTCTGGCATGTATCTCCTGGAGCAACTTAGAAGCTTCCTTTGCGTCGACACACCTTAATAGTTCCAGATTAGGAGTTCTTCTGTATAGGGTTCCTCCACTATGTAAGAAATGATTGGACAACCCCCGAAGCGTGCGTTTATGAGTATGGTTTGCATGCTCCAATTACTCCCCTTTTGCTAAATACTCTTTGATGTCGTGGAACCAAGGTTTTTTGTCCCTTTCTTCTTCAACATGGGTACAATATGCCGGCTGATTATGGATCCTTACTAGGATAGGGTCGATGAAGTTTTTTTCTCGATGCTGTATCATTGATGACAAAGTAGACAATGCGTCAGCGAACTCGTTCTGAATCTTGGGGACGTGCCGAAACTCTATCTTTGTGAACCTCTTCTTCATTTCTTGCACATGATGCATATATGGCAATATCTTGGAATTCTTCGTAGCCCATTCTCCTTGTACCTGGTGCACAAGTAGATCTGAATTGCCGATTACTAGTAGTACCTGAATATTCATATCAACAACCATGTTGAGCCCTAATATGCAAGCTTTATATTTCGCCATGTTGTTGGTGCAAGGGAATCTGAGTTTTGCAGATACCGGATAATGTTGACTAGTTTCTGATACCAAGACGGCGCAAATGCCGACTCCTTTGAAGTTCGCCGCCCCGTCGAAGAACATTCTCCAACCATCGTAGGCTTCGGCAATGTCTTCACCTATGAACGATACCTCTTCGTCGGGAAAATACATTTTCAAAGGTTCGTATTCTCCTCCTACAGGGTTTTCAGCAAGGTGGTCTACCAGTGTCTATCCCTTGACTACCTTCTGAGTTATGTAGACGATATCGAATTCACTCAGCAAGATTTGCCACTTGGCCTGCTTCCTAGTGGGAATGGGTTTTTGAAAGATGTACTTTAAGGGATCCATTCTTGATATTAGATATGTTGTGTAAGCACAAAAGTAGTGCCTAGGCTTCTGATCTATCCAGGTTAAAGTGCAGTAGGTACGTTCCAGTAGAGAGTACCGTGCTTCATAAGGAGTGAACTTCTTACTCAAGTAATATATGGTCTGTTATTTTCTCCCTGTCTCATCGTACTGCTCCAGAACGCAACCGAAAGCTCCATCTAGCACTGCAAGGTAAAGTAGCAGTGGTCTACCCGACTTTGGTGGGACTAAAACTGGTGGTGTGGACAAGTACTCCTTGATTTTTTCAAAAGCCTTTTGACAATCCTCGGTCCAACTAGTTGCAGTTTCCTTCTTCAGCATCTTGAAAATCGGCTCACATATCATTGTGGACTGTGCTATGAAACAACTGATGTTGTTGAGGCGTCCCAAAAACTCATCACATCTTTCTTGCTTTTTGGCGGAGGTAATTCTTGGATGTCTTTAACTTTTGATGGATCCAATTCTATTTCCCGACGGCTGACGATGAATCCCAATAGTTTTCCGGCAGGAACCCCGAATGCACACTTCGCGGGGTTTAACTTTAGGTTGTACTTCCGCAGCCTGTCGAAGAATTTCCTCAATTCTGCTATGTGATCTACGACCTTCTTGGATTTAATGATGACATCATCCACATATACCTCGATCTCTTTGTGTATCATGTCATGAAAAATAATCGTCATGGCCCTCATGTAGGTCGCCCCAGCATTCTTTAGGCCGAATGACATCATCTTATAGCAATATACTCCCCATGGTGTAATGAAGGCTGTCTTTTTTGCGTCTTTTTCGTCCATCTAGATCTGATGGTAACCGGCGAAGCAATCCACAAAAAATTGGAGTTCATGCTTGGCACAATTGTCGATCATGATGTGTATATTTGGAAGCGGGAAATCATCCTTTGGGCTGGCATTGTTAAGATCCCGATAATTGACACAGACTCTAACTTTCCCATCCTTCTTTGGAACTGACACAATGTTGGCTAACCAAGTTGGATATTCAACTACCTTGAGGACCTTAGCTTTGATCTGCTTAGTAACCTCCTCTTTAATTTTCAAGCTCATATCTGGCTTAAATTTCCAGAGTTTCTTCTTTATCGGCGGATACATTGGGTTTGTGGGAAACTTGTGGGCCACAATGGATGTGCTTAATCCGGTCATATCTTCGTATGACCATGCAAATATGTCCTCATATTCTTTCAAGAACTGAATGTATTCCTCTTTATCTGATGGTGACAAATGAATGCTGATGCGGGTCTCCTTGACGATTTCGGAATTTCCTAAGTTGACAATCTCAATTTCGTCCAGGTTGGACTTAGGCTTGTTCTCAAAATACTCTACTTCTCTGACGATATCCTCAGGTATTGCATCTTCTTCTTTCAAATCACTGTCATTTTGTTGCGTTGTCTCATTACATGTCACAGTTGTCGGTTCATCGAGATAGGAAATATAATGTTGTAGGGATAAAGATATGAAAGAAAAGTAGTAATAATAAAACATCAAGCCGCTTAAAGCGTCAAAAAAAAAATTATTTTCAATTAATTCAAAATAACGTTGGAAATATTATTTAAAACAAAAATGCGAAAGGGAAATCATTTTTTTATCTAGAAAGGAAAATAAACAATGTTGTTCAACCTTGCCTCCCCGGGACTCGTTGGGCCCTCGATGGTCTAACATTCCAGTTCTTGAGGAATGCTCCTCTCTCCACAATTGGATAGTAGGGCCTTCCTCCTCCTCCTCCCCGACGATTACACAACAATCCATGTCATCATCTTCTAAGAACAGATTCCTTTATGCCGCCAACGCTTCTTCTTCCTCTGATCCGCATATAATATCGGCTTGATGGAAGGTCTGACTCAAGTGTGGTACGGGTTGATCTAGAGGGTAGTATGGACCACGCCACGGTGGTGACCAATATTTATATTCTTGCCAGGTGTATTGATATCCCATCCCAAAAGTGGTACCATGGCGCTTTGGCTGTATTGGCTTGGAGATGCCCTGAAGATTTTTACCAAGCCCCTTGCCGGGCTCATATCCTCTCCATGCTAGCATGCTTACTATCTTTCTACTCCATCAATTATCTTTCTCGATCACGTTGACCCGCTCGATACGATGGTAGGTTTCTCCACCTAACTTCCTTCTGTTTTCAACCACCGGGATAGTCTGACTAGTGTAAATGGGGTTTCTCCCATCTCTATGGATAATTACTTCTTGATGGTTCCACTCGAAATTTACAGCCTGCTGTAAAGTGGATGCTACAGCCCCAACGACATGTATCCACGGTCGTCCCAATAGCATATTGTAAGATGCGGATATGTCCAGTGCATGAAATTCAACATCAAACCATGTAGGACCCATCTGCAGACAGAGATTAGTTTCTCTAATGGTAGCCTTTTGAGACCCGTCAAATGCTTTCACATTCATAGTTCCCTCTCGTATATCATATAGGCCTTTGCCCAACCTCTTCAGCGTCGTCAATGGGCAAATGTTGAGGTTGGATCCTCCGTCGATCAGAACTTTGGAAATAAACTTGTCTTCACATTGCATTGTGATGTGTAGTGCCAGTTGTGATTCAAACCTTCAGGTGGTAGCTCGTCCTCGTGGAAAGTTATTTTGTGGCTTTCTAGCACCTGCCTCACCATATTGGCCATTTCTCCACTAGTGATGTTGTTGGGCACATATGCTTCATTCAACACCTTCATCAGAGCATTCCTGTGTGCCTCAGAATTTTGCAGCAGCGACATGATAGATATCTCGGCGGGAGTTTTGTTGAGGCGATCGACGACGGAATACTCCCTTGCATGTACTTTCCTCTAGAGGCCGTCTGGACCAGTCTCAATAACGGGCGGTTTGCTGGAGGCCTGCTTGCTGGTTTCTCCCAAATGTTCTGGTGTATAAACCCTTCCCGTTCTGGTCATTCCTTGTGCAGTGTCGGATTCTTCCATTTTCGCTTTTCCCTTTCTTCTAGCTTCGGCCACATAATCCCAAGGTACAACATGGGAACTGAAAGGCGGTGTGGTTTCCACCGTCACTATGAAAGGTGTGGCTACTTCCACTTCAAATGGAACTAGTACAGCTACAGGTGGTGCTACAACTACCTCAAAAGGTACCGATGCGGTTACCTCAACCTCAACCGGCGGCTGTACTTGCACCACAATAGGGTTGAGTGTGACTGCATGTTTCTTAGGATCATCACCTTTTCGGATAAGCTCAATTGATCCCTCGGGATCCCACTCCTCATCAGTTTCTATCACACTGATCTCTTCGCCCCTATGATCTGGGAGGGGGTTGTTGCGGACGTTGGGTGTAGCTTCCTTCACCTGGATGACCTTATTATCAATCAATGTCTGGATTTTTTCCTTCAACGTCCGGCACTCGTCAATGGTTTTCCCTTTCATACCGGAATGGTATGCACATGTTTTGTTCGGATTGACCCACTGAGATGAATTCTCCATTGCCACAACGGAAATAGGGGTGACATAACTAACACTCTTCAACCTCTCGTACAATTGGTCAATGGGTTCAGCAATGGAGGTATACTATTGGGTGGTTTGCGGTCAAAATTAGGTCGGGGTTTCTGGTAAATTGGACGAGTTGGAGGTGACTGAAAGTAGGATGGTTGGGAATTATATATATGGTAAGCAGCAGCTGGTTGGGAATATTTGGGAAGTGAGGGTTGGTATGTGGGTGGGGGCGTCTGGTATACAAAGGGAGTTTTCGGACCTTGGGCAACCATTACTGTTCCCACTTCTTTCTTCTTCGATATTCCACCTGATTGCAATGCTTTGTTCGTGGCCTGCAATGCCTCAAAATTTGTTACCATCACACTTTTAATACCTTCCTCGATCCTTTCTCCGCGTTTGATGATATCAGAGAACTTATGGTTCTCAATAACCATTAGCCTTTCATAATACTGCAGATCCTGTGCCCTGACAAAGAACTTTTTCATCTGTTCCTCATCTAACGCTGGCCTGACCTTGGCTGCTTCCGACGTCCATCGAGTAGCATACTCACGGAAAGTCTCGGTTGGCTTCTTCTTTAGGTTCTGGATATAGAAGACATCCGATGCATTCTCCGTATTAAATCTGAACCTGCCCATGAAATCTGATTCCATGCTCACCCAATCCACTTCTTGGGATTCTGGCTTATATACCAGGACAGGGCATCTCCAATAAGACTTCTAATGAAGAGCTTCATGCGAATCCTTTCATCTTTTCTGACCCTTACGAGTTTGCCACAATAAGTTCTCAGATGAACCTCGGGGTCACCCATGCTATCAAACATTTAGAGCTTGGGAGGTTTGTAACCCTCCGACAGTTCCACATTTGGTTGTATGCATAAATCCTCGTAGTTCAGACCTTCTATCCCTTTACCTCCTTCAACACCCTGAGCTCGATTTGTCAACTTCTTGAGCTCCTCAACCATGTTCTTGATGAGCAGGACCTTCTCAACGGATTCTGGTGTATAGGTTATTGGTTGAGTGGAGTGAGGTAGGGTTTCCACAAATATGGGGTTGTTTTGGTGAATGCCAGGAGTATGGGTATAGTGATGATCATTGGTGGAGTTTTGGGGTTCGGGAATAACTTGTGGGGTATTCTGGGGAGTGTGATAGGTGGTTTGTTGGTATTGAGGAGGGAGAGGTTGATTTTGAGGCGGGGTTGTATACTGGTGAGGTGCGAGAGGATTCTGCGGGCGTTGGTTGGGATTATTCTGAGGTGGTTCACAATTCTGGGTGTTTGGATGATTGATATCTGGGAAGTTGAGTGTGAGGGAGAGGTTTTCCAAGCTACGGACCTGCTCAAGCTCACCCTGAAGTTTGAGTATTTTCTGTTCAAGTCGTGAAACCATATCATTTGGGGCCTGAGTACCCCGACCATCGGAAGTTTTTGTATTTTCAACATGTGCATTGTTGTCTTTTCTTATGCTGTTCATGTCATCCATTTTTCATTTTCCTTTGCCTTTTGGTGGACAAGGAGGAGGATAAGGTGGAGGGACCCTAGATCTGGTATGTTAAGCTGATGATGCCAGTATGCGCAAACCAACCTTGGGGGTGGGAATAATCAAAAGAAAGAAAAACAAAAAGGTAGCTAAGTCAGTAAGAGTTCTGAAAAGAAGTATCTGCAGTATTTCCTAATTTGGGAGCCTTGTTGTGCCCGAGGTAGGCCTAGCGATAAGTTGATTTGGAAAAATTAAGTTCCAATAATTACCTCATTTCATTAATGTAAAAATGGATGAATCTAAAATGACACTAAGATAAGATAAGTCACTAATGGAACTTGGCCTTATTACATTTGGAAAAGCAAACAAACCTAATCTACTTGGTCCCAGAAGGACCTTCCCCAAGCTTGATCTTCCTAGCTCCATCGATCAGATTCCCCAGTTAGCGCATGTCCAACAACAGGTATACTCTTGCTAGATGTCCTCCTTCACTTCCTTCAGCATTCTGGAAGTCAACGACTCTTTTTCTCATGTTTTCCTCCATATCCATCAGACCTTGCTCCAGATACTCCAACCTTTCATTGGATTTGATAGCCAATTCCCTCCACTCATTGATTAATCTCATATCTGTCTCGTGTATCTCCAGATGCTCGGCCTCGGACTCATGAATCCTTTTGCACAACTTGTTGTATTTTACTTGGGCTTTAGCAGCTTCGTCTATGACCCTGTTTCCTTGCCCAATTCCTGGCTCAACTATCCCTGCTAGGCTGTCTTCCAACCATGATAGGTAAAAGCGTAAATGTTCTGCGTGATACTTGTCTAGATCGATGGTGTAGTTTTCTACAAAAATCTTTAAGTGCCACATATGCTGAGCTTCACATTTGTATGGGATGTCGTCATCCGGAAAATCTGCCCGGTAATGACTCATTTTGGCAACCGGCGGTATAACCTGTTTCCTGCCTGCCTATCTCATAACCTTGATGCGAACGTAAGGGTACATTCCTCTTAATATGATCAACACCAAGTGTGGAGCGTCCCTAGACCCGATGATTAAATCGTCCGTGGGGAACCATTTGAACATCCATTGGACCTGATCCTCAGTCAAATTGTCGAAAAGCTGCACCCATTCTGTAGCACTCTCTGGTTGAGCAAACTTGTCTGGGATATAAGTCTCTCTCTTAGGGTGATGGAAGGCTATATGATCATTGCACGACCTTCGTGGAAACTCTTGAAGATATTGAGCCCTTTGGAGATGCTCCAATAACCAAAGCGGTAGCAGCAAATTGCAACCTTCGAAATGTTTGAACCCCTTCAGGCAGCGGTCGAAAGCCCGATAGATGTCAGCTATGATCATAGGGACAATGGTATATGTTTGCCCCTCAATTCCCTCCATTGATGTTTTGGCTACCATAGCCAGTATGGTGTGGATTCTGTCCCCTTGCATTGGGAATACTATCATACCAAGGAAGCAGACAACGAACACAAAAACCCTACGGTGAATATAACCCAAGGAATTGATAGAAATATAACGACCCAAACGGTCGTTTTGTGTTCTAGGTCCACGTTCCCCTAAATGAAACTTCCCGTAGTTGCTTTTTATGATTTATGACCTGTGGGGATAAGTGGTTCGGGATTCGGAAGAGTTTGGAATGGTATAGGAACACTTGGTGCCTTAAGGTTGGCCTTTAAGGCCAAGTTTGAATTCGGTCAATATTTTGAGTAAACGACCTCAGAATCGAGTTTCGTCGATTCCGGTAGCTTCGTATGATGATTTCGTACTTGGGAGTATGTTCAGAATAGGTTTTGGATGACCCGAGAGCGTTTTGGCGCCCAATAGTGAAATAAGAGTTTCTTTAAGTTCAAATTGAGGTTTGGAACCTGTTTTTGTGTTATCGAGGTCCGAACGGAATTCCGAGATCGGGGATGGTTCTGTCATGTCATTTATGACTTGCTTGCAAAATTTGGTACCATTCTGAGTAGTTTAGGTTGGTTCGGCGCATTGTTAACGAATTAAAGAACTTAAAAGTTCTTAAGTTTGATTCTAGGGATTTTGAGGTATGATTTTGAGTTCTTGCGTTGTTTTGGGTGTTCCTAAGGCTCGAGCGAGTCCGCATTATGATTTGGGACTTGTTGGTATAATTGGACGGGGGCTCGAGTGAGCCCAGATGCCGCTCGGGCATCAAACGAGGCCAAAAACTAGCAAAAATAGCTGCTGGTGCACCAGATCTGGTGCGACCGCACCTGCGGTTGCCCAGTCGCAGGTGCGAGACCGCTTCTGTGGTCCTTGCCTCGCAGGTGCGGCTTTAGGTGAGGTTGCCAAATTCTCGAAGGTGTGGATCAAAATCCACAAGAGCGGAGCCGAAGGTGCGGTCTCATCTCCGCAGGTGCGAGTCTATTCTCGCAGGCGCGAGATCGCAGGTGCGGTCCTTTAGCCGCATGTGCGGAATCCCTGTGGGAAGTAAGTGTTTTAAAACACGAGAATCCTCCATTTTTGAGCATTCATCTTCTTCCTTGGGGCGATTTTTAACATGCAAAAGAGACCCACGACCTAGCTACTTGAAGATACGTAAACTCTACCCTAATGTTGGTTTAATATTTGAATTCCTAGGTAAATTTACATCCTAATTGGTAGAAATCATGGTTTAGGGAAAAAATCTAGGTTTTTATGAAAATTAGGGAATTACCATGGAATTGGTTATGAAAACATACAAAAATTACATAATGTTGATCCTTAGACTATGAGTGAGTGTTTCCTTAAAACATTTCTGGAATCGGAGCATGTGGGCCCGGGTGTATTTTGGGATTTTTCAATTTAGGCTGAGATAATTATTTGAATAGAGGAACTTCACACTTTCTAGTATAAATTAATTTATTTATGAAACATTTGACTAGTTTCGAGTCCTTGGGAGACGAGTTTGGAGTTCGGGCGCATTCTTGACCCGTAAAGTAGGCTCGACACGAGGTGAGTCTCCTTTCTAACCTTGTAAGAGGGAATTTTCCCCATAGGTGATTATAAATGATTGTATGTCCTTATTTGCGGGGGCTACACATGTACGAATTGACGAGAGTCCGTGCGTAGCTACTATTATGCCTTGACGGGTAGTTTAGGATTCACAAGCATGACCTATGTGTTGTATCCATGATCTTGTATGTGGTCTAGGTAGTCTAATATCCTGGAATTTCATATATGATAGCCTAGATGGTCATGTTTCAATGTTGGCATTATTGAATCCTTTCTGTTAAGTATGATCCCATGTTAAATCCTCCAAAATCCCTGCAATTATGTATATGTATACGGGAACCCGTGTCACACAGATGATTTGCGAGCGGAGTAGCCCTAGTATTATGATAACCGCATCGCATGATCAATTCGCGAGCGGGGAAGATAGATACATCTGTGGTTCGGGCCGTTCGACCCAATACAGTGCACATTTACTTTTTACGTCGTATCGGTCGTGCGTTCACGACCTGTTATGTGTTTGAATATTGAGGTGAAGCCCTGTAATTGTAACTGTTGGTTTCATGAAAAAGGGAAGGTTAAGTAGCTTGTGTGCTATGGAAGTTGATATGTAAAGGTACTAGAGAACATTATCTGATGCTATTTTTCTTATTGATGTTTATTACTGCTATTATTATTCAGCATGTATTTATTGTATATTGTTTGGCCCTAGTCAATATCACGTCGACCTCTCGTCACTAATTCTTCTAGGTTGGGTGAGATACTCACTGGGTAAATATTTATTTATGTACTCATGCTACGCTTCTGTACTTAATTGTACAGGTTCTGAGGCTGGTGCATCTGGTTATAAGGCCGGAGCTTGACCCTGAGATTTTATCTGGATTTGACTTCACGGTGAGCTGCTTCCCTTGGCGATTCTCAGCAGCACTATGGAGTTCTCTTTTGTTTATTTATGTCTACTTCTTTCAGATAGTAGGACAGTTTATTTCATCTTTTGTATATTCTACTAGTACGCCCGTAGACTTGTGACACCGGTTCCTGGCACACACGTAGTAGACACTTTATATATATATATATATATTCGAGTTCATGATCCTTTATGGCTATGTTTTCTTAAGTTGGTTAATTTATCCGATTCCACTTAATGTACTAAACTTAAAATTTGGCAAGTATCGAAATGTTTTTATTAAAGAAGAGGATTTCCTTAGTAAACCAATTGTTGGCTTGCCTGACCACAGTGTTGGGATCCATCACGACCTGAGTTAGGATTTTGAGTCGTGACAATATGGTATCAGAGCTTTAGGTTCACGTAGGTCTCATGAGTCACGGGCAAACCCATTAGAGTCTTGCGGATCGGTACGGAGACGTCTGTACTTATCTTCAGGAGGCTATAGGGTGTTAGGAAATCTCTCCTTGTTCATATTCTATCGTGCTGTTGGTAGTATAATGAATCTCACTCTTCTATTCTCTTACAGATGGTGAGGACGTGCGCATCCGATGTTCCAGACCCGGGAGGGGCCGCTACCCCCGTTATCCGAGACCGTGGCAGAGGCCGGGGGAGGGCATCGACCCGAGGTAGGGGACGAGGGCGTCCTAAAGCTGTTCCAATAGCACACCCAGCAGATCCGGCAAAGGATCCTATCACAGAGGAGCAGGGCGAGGTGCCCCCAGCAGATCCTGCCTAGTGGACTTTATGACGGCGCCAGGCTTCCAGGAGGTCATGGGCCGTATGATGAGATTCATGGATACTATGACGCAGGCTGGTTTGTTTCCAGCGGAACCTGTCACATCTATGGCGGGAGGGGGAGTCCAGACCCCTACTGCCCAGGCCGCAGGCCATGCAGCAGTAGTTTATCAAGCCCCGGGTACACTGCCCGTGGGTGGGGCCCAGCCTGTAGCAGCAGCGCCTGAGCTCAAACCAGCTGCGGACGGCGATTCGGAGAAGTTATTGGATAGATGGACCAAGTTGCACCCTCCTGTCTTCGGAGGTGAGCGTGGAGAGGATGCCTAGGACTTTATTGATAGGTGCAGGTACAGACTGCACAATATGAGGATATTGGAGTCCCATGGAGTGGACTTCACGACTTTCCAGCTAGAGGGCAGGGCCCGCAGGTGGCGGCAGTCCTATATTCTCGGCAGACTGGCAGATTCTTCTCCTATCACTTGGGAGCGGTTCACACAGTTGTTCTTGGACAGATATATTCCACCCTCCGAGAGGGAAGAGCTTCGGTATCAGTTTGAGCAGCTACACCAGGGACAGATGTCGGTGACACACTACGAGGCTAGATTTTTTGAGCTGTCCCGTCACGCACTCATGATACTTCCTACAGAGGCCGAGAGAGTGCGGAGGTTTGTAGCTGGGTTGCATCTAGTAATTAGGGCCAACATGGCCCGAGAGGTGGAGATGGGGACTCCTTATCAGCTTGTGGAGGGGTTCCTCAGTTAGTGCATCCAGTCGGGTTATTTCCTTCCTGAAGGGTCGACATATGGTCGAGAAGGGTTGTCTGGCCTATCTTGCTTATGTGCGGGACACCACCGCCGAGTCTCCGACGATTGATTTAGTGACACTGGTTATAGAGTTTGCTGATGTATTTCCTTCATACCTTCCAAGCATGCCTCTGAATCCTGATATTGATTTCTGTATTGATTTAGCTCCAAGCACCCATCCTATCTCTATACCCCCGTACCGTATGGCTCCGAAAGAATTGAAGAAATTAAAGGAGCAACTTGAGAAGTTGTTGGCTAAGGGGTTTATCAGTCCGAGTGTATCTCCGTGGGGTGCTCCAGTGCTATTTGTGAAGAAGAAGGATGGGTCTGTGTGGATGTGTATTGACTACCGCCAGTTGAACAAGGTCACCATTAAGAATAAGTACCCATTGCCGCACATCGATGATTTGTTTGACCAGTTGCAGGGTGCTCGGGTGTTTTCTAAGATCGACTTGAGATTGGGGTACCGCCAGCTGAAGATTGAGGACTCGGATGTTCTGAAGACTGCTTTCTGTACGAGATACGGCCATTATGAGTTCCTGGTGATGTCCTTTGGCTTGACTAATGCCCCAGCAACATTTATAGACTTGATGAACAGGGTGTTCAGGCCGTATATTGATTCTTTTGTTATTGTCTTTATTGATGACATTCTGATATACTCAGGTAGCCTGGGAGAGCACAAGCAGCATTTGAGAGTTGTGCTCCAGACTTTGCGAGAACGGAAGCTATATGCTAAGTTCTCCAAGTGTGAGTTCTGGTTGGATTCCGTGGCATTCTTGGGACATGTGGTATCCGGAGAGGGTATCAAGGTTTATCCTAAAAATATAGAGGCAGTTCAGAGTTGGCAACGTCCTACTTCAGCTACAGAAATCAAGAGTTTCTTGGGTCTAGCAGGCTATTATCGATGATTTGTGGATGGATTTTCATCCATTGCAGCCTCACTAACTAGATTGACTTAGAAGAATGCCCCGTTCCGATGGTCCGACGAGTGTGAGGCGAGCTTTCAAAAGCTCAAGACATCATTGACCTCCGCACCAGTTCTAGTATTGCCTTCCCGGTTCGGGGATGTATACAGTATATTGTGACGCTTCACGCATTGGTTTGGGATGTGTGTTGATGCAGGAAGGGAGAGTTATTGCTTATGCTTCGTGCCAGCTGAAGGTTCATGAGAAGAATTACCCTGTGCACGATCTGGAGTTGGCGGCGATTGTTCACGTTCTTAAGATTTGGAGGCACTACTTGTATGGGGTGTCTTGTAAGGTTTATACAAATCGCCGCAGCTTGCAGCACTTGTTCAAGCAAAGGGATCTTAATTTGAGGTAGCGCATATGGCTTGAGTTGTTGAAGGATTATGATATCACCATTCTTTATCATCCGGTCAAGGCAAATGTGGTAGCAGATGCCTTGAGCAGGAAGGCGGAGAGTATGGGTAGTTTGGCTTATATTGCAGCAGAGGAGAGACCTCTAGCCTTGGACATTCAGTCCTTGGCTAATCGCCTGGTGATATTGGACCTTTTAGAGCCCCACCGAGTTCTTGCACATGTGGTGGCTCAGTCTTCGTTATTGGGAGAGATTAGGGCCCGACAGCTTGATGACCCGTGCTTGGCGGAGCTATGGGAGACAGTGGTTCAGGGTGGTTCCAAAGAGGTTACTGTTGGCGAGTATGGTGTTCTGAGGCTTCAGGGCCGTTTCTGTGTTCCTAATATTCATGGCCTGAGGAAGAGGATTTAAGAGGAGGCTCACAGTTCACGGTATTCTGTTCATCGGGGTGCTACGAAGATGTATCGTGATTTCAAGCAACATTTCTGGTGGAGGCGGATGAAGAAGGACATAGCGGAGTATGTGGCTAGATGTCTGAATTGCCAGCAGGTCAAGTATGAGCACCAGAGGCCAGGAGGCCTACTTCAGCAGATACCCATTCTTGAGTGGAAGTGGGAGCGCATTACTATTGACTTCGTAGTCGGGTTTCCTCAGACTTTGCGGAAGGTTGACGCGATTTGGGTCATTGTGGATAGGTTGAAAAAATCGGCGCATTTCATTCCATTAGCTACTACTTATAATTCTGAGAGGTTGGCCTAGATCTACATTCGGGAGATAGTCCGGTTGCACGGTGTGCCTGTGTCCATTATATTAGATCGAGGTCCTCATTTAACCTCGCACTTCTGGAGAGAATTGCATAGCGAGTTGGGCACCCAGATAGATCTCAGCATAACATTTCACCCTCAGACAGATGGTCAGTCGGAGCGGACAATTCAGATATTGGAGGACATGCTCAGGGCATGTGTTATTGACTTGGGGGGCCAGTGGGACCAGTTCTTGCCTTTGGCCGAGTTTGCTTACAATAATAGTTATCAATCCAGCATCGAGATGGCTCCATTTGAGGCCTTGTATGGCCGGCGATGTCGTTCTCCTATCGGGTGGTTTGAGCCTGGCGAGGCTAAGTTATATGGCACCGACCTGGTGAAGGATGCTTTAGAGAAAGTGAAGTTGATTCAAGAGAGACTTCGCATAGCACAGTCCAGACAAAAGAGTTACGCGGATCAGAAGGCGCGTGATGTACCTTTTATGGAGGGAGAGAATGTTCTATTGAAGGTTTCGTCGATGAAGGGTATTATGAGGTTCGAGAAGAAGGGCAAGCTGAGCCCGAGGTTTATAGTCCCGTTCGAGGTGTTGAGGCGAATTTGAGAGGTTGCTTATGAGCTTGCTTTACCTCCCAGTTTATCAGGAGTTCACCCGGTATTTCATGTATCCATGCTCTGGAGGTACCGACGCCGACTTCTCTCACGTGGTTAATTTAGGTACCATTAAGTTGGATGAGAGGTTGGGCTACGAGGAGGAGCCAATTGCTATTATTGACAGGCAGGATCGCCAGTTGAGGTCCACGAGGAGGAGCCAATTGCTATTTTTAACATGCAAAAGAGACCCACGACCTAGATACTTGAAGGTAAGTAAATTCCACCCTAATGTTGGTTTAATATTTGAATTCCTAGGTAAATTTACATCCTAATTGGTAGAATTCATGGTTTAGGGCAAAAATCTAGGTTTTTATGAAAATGAGGGAATTACCATGGAATTGGTTATGAAAACATATAAAAATTACATAATGTTGATCCTTAGACTATGGGTGAGTGTTTCCTTCAAAATTTCCCGGAATCGAAGCATGTGGGCCCAGGGTGTATTTTGGAATTTTTCAATTTAGGGTGAGATAATTATTTGAATAGAGGAACTTCACACTTTCTAGTATAAATTAATTTATTTATGCAACATTTGACTAGTTTCGAGTCCTTGGGAGACGAGTTTAGAGTTCAGTCACATTCTTGACTCGGAAAGTAGGCTCGACACGAGGTGAGTCTCCTTTCTAACCTTGTAAGAGGGAATTTTCCCCATAGGTGATTATAAATGATTGTATGTCCTTATTTGGGGGGGCTACGCACACACGAAGTGACGAGTCCGTGCGTAGCTACTATTATGCCTTGACGGGTAGTTTAGGATTCACAAGCATGCCTTATGTGTTGTATCCGTGATCTTGTATGTGGTCTAGGTAGTCTAATATCCTGGAATTTCATATATGATAGCCTAGATGGTCATGTTTCAATGTTGGCATTATTG
>ML242935.1:0-22977 GCA_005239495.1 Nicotiana undulata
GTGCTAGGTGGTGGTTCCATTTCTAGGAGGCCAGGTGTAAGAAGCGGAAGTCGAGCAGTCACGCAGAGGGGGAGTTTGAGCTAAGTGGGAGAACGATGGCATAGTGGTGAATTAGAAGATATTGTAGCGCATTTAGTAAATGTCCATGAGGAGCAGACGAACTGGTAACGTTGGTGAATGAGAACAAGCTTAGGATAGGGTATTGATGTTGTAGAGTGTGTGTAGTACAACGTCGTTGGAAGGTGTCAGTTGGTGATTTCCACAGGTGGGTTATCTCCTGTGAGTAGGTTAACGGTTGTGTGGTTGGCAAGTTTCTGCGATGGATTCTAGTGGCTAATCGGTAGGAGGCCGAATATGTGAGTGATGCTAGAGAATTTGAGTATTCAGGAAGTGCTAACAGGAGAATTTAGAAAAATTTGACGGGTTGGTTGAGCAAGGTCATGTCACCAATGAAGAAAGAATTTCGCTGGGGTCAAGAGTGGTTCAAGGAGTAGCTTCAGGCTAAGTGGGAGAGTCCCACCGCCTGCATTTGGGCTGCAGGATTATCTTCTCATGGGAGTTGCGGATTGTCGGCGTATTGGCAAGTTATTTCAGCTAAGGGGAGAGGAGTAAAATGGTAATTGCGCATGGGATTTGATAAATTTGGGCAAAAAAATGGCCCAATTGGACCAGGGTTAGGTTTTGGGAGATTCAGAATTTATGCTTAAGGCATAGGCGAGTTGTAAGGGTAGTGACTCAGTCACGTGCTTCATTGAGAAGGTGTGCATGTGCTAGAAGAGTCTTGAAGTTGATTGTATTCGGGGCCAGTCAGAGTGGGTGACTCTTAATAGCGGTCCTAATGAATTCGAAGGCTAAGAATGCGGTGTTTAAGAGTTTCAGGCAGCAGTATGATTAAGAATCGAGCTTTTGCAGTGTAATTTCTTAGAAAGGGAAAATGGTTGGGGTGTTCTATGTTATTTTAAGCGTGCAGGATAGTATCGGAGGAAGGAGAGAAAATGAACTCCAGATTTGGAGAAAGAGTATCGGGGGTGTATATTAGTTGGAGTTGTGAATGCGCACAAGGAGGGTATGAGACGGTTTGTGGGATTGAGACAGCGTGGTCTCAGGAGTCAAGGCCACTCGGGATGAGTGAGGATGGAGTTTGTTATGAGTGAATGGGGTTACTATTATTTCTGAGGCAATTAAGGATAATTAAAAGGAAGATAGATTGGTTAGCCATGGTTGAAATGGCACATGTACGGCAGTGATCAGTTTCGTCAGTGTGATTAAATTATGCATGTAGTTTGTGCCGATGTGTGCGAGGCTTGTCGGCCACCGTAATAGATCAAAATTGGAAGCATTCAAGTATTACGGGTTGTCAGGTGTAGGCGGATCCCGGAAGGATCATGTGGGTATAGAATATTCCCTGAGGATTTTCCTGTTTTGTAATTTTGAGAAGTCACTCGTGTGTTGTTATGGTTCTCTTGAATTGAGGTAAGAAAAAGGTTTCTATATGATGGGGTGTTCGCCCTATTAGTGTTCAGGAGTTATGATGGAATTCTTGCGCCATCTCATATTGGCATGTTAGGTGCGGCAAATAGTATGTAATTGGGAGTAAGAATCGAGATTGTGGTTCGGTGTTAACAAGGATGTCATGAGCTCGGATGAGCAAGGAAACCGGTGTTGTCTTCAGTGTCACCTGAGATCGGTGTTTGGTGAAAGAGGCTTTGTATCCTGTTATGGGTTCATGATTTGTTTTACAGCGTTAGCGGGGTCGATGGTATGGACGTGCAAACTTGTTACCTGTGTGGAAGGCTGTGGGAGCGTGACCACGGGAAGATTATATAAGTATGACATGTAGTCACCTAATTGATTGAAGATTTAGACCAACTATAAGGAAGTGCAACATTGCTTATTTGAGAATTTATGCTTAGAAGGCGTTCGGTTCAGTTGGTTGTGGATTGTGGGGTGTTTGTCCCGACTATGACGGTTTCTCTTGGGTGTTATGAGAAAAATGGTGTATATATCCAGTTCGGTGCGAGCAGAATCGGCTTGGTAGTTGTGAAATGGCTTGATAAATTTTCTATGTGTGGAGTTTCTGCGTAGTAATGATGTCATGTGAGCAGGAGAGCTCTTGAGATTCAGAGTGTATATATATATCGCACCTCAGTTGTGCTTAAGTTTTGTAGCATATGGCTCTACCAGTCTCCTCAAGATGGTATTATGCACTTAGCGTGCTTGTGACGGATATTCAGTAATTTGTAATAATGAGCAATCCAGCTCGGTGTGTATCTCCTTATGTGAATTTTATGATGGGATCGAGTGGCACGCCGCCACGGGTATGCTATTCGAATCAGGTTGCACGCCACATCAGTGGGATGTTGAGGTTCCTATAATTATTTTTCTTGTGTTTTACTTCCTATTTTCTGAGGAAAGTTCATATTAGTTGTGTGAGTCAAGTAGTCCCTTCCTGAGTCATTTCCTTATGTATCATGTTCGAGTTGTGGCCTATTGGCACATTGTGGCATCGTGTGAGACTGATGGTCATGTCTGGGAGTGATTTGTTGACTGAGCCGTTCATACCGGGTGAGACGAGATTGTTGCATCAGGAATCGGTGCGATAAGATTATGTGAAATACATTAAAGGACAGTTACCCTTATTGGTTCGTAATGAGATGATGGTATTAGTCAAGAGGAAGGATTCAATGTTTGGTTAACTCTGCAATTGGTTAGAAATTTCTACACATCTCCTCCGTTGTGGTGGTATCGCCAGCATTATGGCAGGATGTATATATATCATAAGGTGCATTGGGAGCATCAGATTCATGGAATTTTGGCTATTAAGGTTCAGGGAGTGTCATTGTGGTTAGATGATGAACTATGCGGTGCATGGTGCTAATTCAACAAAGGTATGCAGTCATGTTATGGTAAATCGTGTGGTAGTTGATACGGTGTTTATATATTGGAACTAGGCCTGGCAGAGAAATTTCAGGTGTTGGAACTGGGTTCTAAGCTTATTATATGGATAAAAGAGAATATCTTCAGATTTGATCAAGCTAATGTGCTCAACTGGGTTGTGGTGGCACGTGCAGGTGCTAGAGGTGTTAAACAGTGATTTCAGATAACTCCAGGGCATTTCCTAGCACGTTCGAGGACGAACGTCTGTTTAAGTGGGGGAGAATGTAACGACCTGACCGGTCATTTTGAGCTCTAGCGCGTCGTTCAGCGGTTTGGGGCCATGAGCAGCTTTATTTCAGGTATTATGACTTGTACGCATGGTCGTAATTGAAATTTGGGAAGTTCGGATGGATTTGGAAAGAAAATTCTCATTTCGGAAGCCTTAAGTTGGAAGAATCAACTAAGATTGGAATTTTGAGTGAACAACCTCCGAATCAGGATTTGAAGGTTCCAGCAGGTTCGTATGATGATTTCGGACTTGGGCGTATGTTCAGATCGGGAGTCGGATAACCCAAGAGCGTTTCGGTGCATATTATGGAAGATAGCATTTTAGAAGAATTTCATAAATTTAGGTTGGAAGGCATTTCAGTGAGATTGATGTCCGTTTGGGAATCCGAGCTTGAGAATAGCTTCGTATGGTGATTCTGGAGTTGGGAGCGCGATTGGAAGTGAATTCGGATGTCTGTAGGTCATTTTGAAGTTGTTTGGCTAAAGATAGAAATTTGAAGGTTTTTGAAGTATCCGACCGGAAGTGAAAATTTTAATATCGGGGTCGGAATGCGATTTCGGAAGTTGGAGCAGGTCCGTAATGTCGAATATGACTTGTGTGCAAAATTTAAGGTCAATCGGACGTGATTTGATAGGTTTCGGCATCGAATGTAGAAGTTTGAAATTTTCAAGTTCATAAAGTTTGGATTGGAGGGCGATTCGTGGTTTCGGCGTTGTTTGATGTGATTTGAGGCCTCGAGCAAGTCTGAGAGATGTTATGGGACTGAGTCATGTGATTGGACGGGGTCCCGGGGGCCTCGGGTGTGTTTCGGGGTGGTTTCGGATCATTTCGGGCTGTTTTGAAAAGGCTGATGCTGGTGTCTGGTGTTGTTCTTAGCGTTCGCGGGGATCCCATCGCGTTCACGAAGAAGGATTTGGCTTCAGGGACTTTGTTCTTCGCGTTCGCGAAGAAGAAAAGTTTCTGCTGCACAGGTCTGACTTCGGAGGCTCATATCTCACAATATATAAGGAATTTTGAGATGATGTAAAAATAAAAGTTGTAGCCCTTTGTGTCCTGGGCCCCAAACGACACTATGCGATCGCATATATGGGGCTTGCGATCGCGGAGAGTGGGGAGTTAGGCTTATGCGATCGCAGAGAGTCGGGGAACAAACTTATGCGATCGCAGGGTGATGACTGCGATCACAGAGAACAAAATTTAGCCCAGAAGAAATCCCTCTCTGCAATCGCAATCACCCCTCTGCGAGCGCAGAGAAGGAAACCAGACAGGAATTTTATGATTTTTCTAACTTAGCTCTCGGGGGTCTAAAACACCCCCGAGCCCCCCGGGACCCCGTCCAAAATCACCTGCAAGTCTGTATTCATGATACAGACTCGCTCAAACACCCGGAACATGAAAAACAACAACGGAACTCAGAATCAAACCCCAAAACCAAATTAATCAAACTTAAGAACTTTGAAATTCTAGAATTCCTTACATTGTGCCGAACGGGTCTATACTACTCGGAATGACCCCAAATTTTGCAGACAAGTCATAAATGACTATACGAAACTATTGCCGGTCTCGGAATTCCATTCGGACCCCGATAGCCGAAATCATCATACGGAGCTATTGGAGCTGTCATAACTCGATTCCGAGATCGTTTGCTCAAAATGTTGACCGAAGTCAAACTTGGCCAAATAGGCCAACCTTAAGGAACCAAGTGTTCGTAAACCATCCAATTCATTCCCAAATCCCGAACCACCTGCTCCCGCGAGTCATAAAGAACGAACAGACGCTATGGAAGGTTTCATTTAAGGAAACGGGATCTTAATACGCAAAACGACTGGCTGGATCGTTACATTCTCCCCCTCTTAAACAAACGTCCGTCCTCGAACGGGACTAGAATCGTACCTGGAGTGCTGAATAGCTGTGGATATCTGCTTCGCATGTTTTGCTCGGACTCCCAAGTTGCCTCCTCAACTGGTTGGCCCCTCCACTGGACCTTAACCGCAGAAACAGTCTTAGACCTCAACTGGCGGTCCTGCCTATCAATAATGGCGACTGGCTCCTCCTCGTAGCCCAACTTCTCATCTAACTGGATAGTGCTGTAATCAACCATGTGCGAGAAGTCGGTGTGATACCTCCGGAGCATGGAAACGTGAAAAACTGGATGAACTCCTGATAAGGCTGGAGGTAGAGCAAGCTCATAAGCAACCTCTCCAACCCGCTTCAACACCTAGAAAGGACCTATAAACCTGGGGCTCAACTTGCCTTTCTTCCCAAATCTCATAATGCCCTTCATCGACGAAACCTTCAACCTAACCTTATCTCCATCCATGAATGCTACATCACGTGCCCGCTGATCTGCGTAGCTCTTCTGCCTAGACTATGTTGTACAGAGCCTTTCCTAAATAATCTTCACGTTTTCCAAGGAATCTCTCACCAGATCTGTACCATATAGTTTGGCCTCGCCAGGCTCAAACCACCCAACCGGAGAACGACATCACCGACCATATAAAGCCTCGAATGGAGCCATCTCAATGTTGTACTGATAACTATTATTGTATGAAAACTCCGCTAAGGGCAAGAACTGATCCCACTGACCCCCGAAATCAATCACACAGGCCCTGAGCATATCCTCCAAAATCTGAACTGTACGCTCAGACTGACCATCAGCCTGAGGGCGAAATGATGAACTGAGGTCTAACTGAGAACCCATCTCGCTGTGCAAAGCTCTCCAGAAGTGCGAAGTGAACTGAGGACCCCGATATGAAATGATAGACACCGGCACACCATGCAACCGGACTATCTCACGAAGGTAAATTTGAGCTAGCCTCTCTGTAGTATAAGTAGTAGCCACAGGAATGAAATGTGCCGATTTGGTCAATCTATCCACAATGACCCAAACCGCATCAACCTTTCGCAAAGTCCGAGGCAACCCAACCACGAAGTCCATAGTGATAAGCTCCCATTTCCACTAAGGAATGGGCATCTGCTGGAACAAGCCTCCTGGCCGCTGATGCTCGTACTTAACCTGCTGACAATTAAGACACCTGGCCACATACTGAACAATATCTTTCTTCATTCGCCTCCACCAGTAGTGCTGCCTCAAATCACGATACATCTTCGTCGCTCCTGGGTGAATAGAGTACCGAGAACTGTGCGCTTCTGCTAGAATTCTTTCCCTCAGGCCATCAATACCAGGAACACACAATCGCCCTTGGAGCCGCAGAACACTATCCTAGCCTAAAGTAACCTCCTTGGCCCTGCCCTGGACCACCGTATCCCGAAGCTCTGCTAGACGTGGATCATCAAATTGTCGAGCCTTGATCTCTCCCAACAATGAAGACTGAGCTACCACATGAGCTAAAACTCGACGAGGCTATGAAAGGTCCAATCTTACCAAACGGTTGGCCAAGGACTGAATATCCAAGGCTAAAGGCCTCTCCTCAGCTGAAATGTAGGCCAAACTACCCATGCTAGCTGCTCGCCTGCTCAATGCATCCGCAACTACATTTGCCTTGCTCGGATGATACAAAATAGTGAGATCATAGTCCTTCAATAACTCAAGCCACCTTCGCGGCCTCAAATTAAGGTCCCTCTGCTTAAGTAGGGACTGCAGGCTGCGGTGGTCAGTATAGACCTCACAAGATACACCATATAGATAATGCCGCCATATCTTCAAAGCATGAACAATCGCCGCCAACTCCAAATTGTGCACAAGGTAATTCTTTTCTGAACCTTCAGCTGGCGCGAAGCATAAGCAATAACCCTGCCACCCTGCATCAACACACATCCTACCGTGAAGCGTCGCAATACACTGTATATACTCCAGACTCAGAAGGCAATGATAAAACTGGTGCTGAAGTCAATGCTGATTTGAGCTTCTGAAAGCTCGCTTCACAATCATCGGACCACTGAAATGGAACATTCTTCTGGGTCAATCTAGTAAATGGAGCGGCAATAAAAGAGAATCCCTCCACGAAACGACGGTAATAACCTGCTAGGCCCAGGAAGCTCCTGATCTCTGAAGCTGAAGTAGGACGTGGCCAACTTTGCACTGCCTTAATCTTCTGCAGATCAACCTTGATAGCCTCACCGGATACCACATGCCCCAGAAATGCCACAGACTCCAACCAGAACTCACACTTAGAGAACTTAGCATAAAGCTTCTGTTCTCGCAAGGTCTGAAGCACAACTCTCAAATGCTGCTCGTGCTCACCCAAGCTCCGTGAGTAAATCAATATATCATCAATAAAAACAATCACGAATGAATCAATATACGGCCTGAATACCCTATTCATCAAGTCCATAAAGGCTGCTGGGGCATTAGTCAAGCCAAAGGACATCACTAATAACTCATAATGGCCATATCTGGTGCGAAATGCAGTCTTCGGGACATCAGAAGCCCGAATCTTCAACTAGTGATAGCCTGACCTCAGATAAATCTTAGAGAACACACGAGCACCCTGTAGCTGATCAAACAAATCATCAATACACGGTAGAGGATACTTGTTCTTGATGGTCACTTTATTCAGTTGGCGGCAGTCAATACACATCCGCATAGACCCATCCTTCTTCTTTACAAATAAGACTGGAGCACCCCACGGAGACACACTTGGCCTGATAAATCCCTTGGCCAACAACTCCTCAAGCTTCTCCTTCAACTCTTTTATCTCCTTAGGAGCCATACGATAAGGAGGAATAGAAATAGGCTGAGTATCTGGATCCAAGTCAATGTAGAAATCTATATCTCGATCTGGAGGCATGCCTGGAAGATCTGAAGGAAACACATCTGGAAACTCTCGAACAACAGGCAGTGAATCAATGGTAGGAGACTCGGCGGTGGTGTCCCGCACATAAGCAAGATAAGACAGACACCCTTTCTCGACCATATGCCGAGCTTTCATGAAGGAAATGACCCGGCTGAAGGCACTAACTGAAGAACCCCTCCACTCTAACCTTGGCGACTCAGGCATGTCTAATGTAACTGTCTTGGCATGGCAATCCAGGACAGCATGATGAGGGGATAGCCAATCCATGCCTAAGATGACCTCGAAATCAACCATATCAAGAAACAACAGGTCGGCTCTGGTATCAAACCCACAGAAAGTAATCACACAAGACCGGTAGACCCGGTCTACCACTACAGAGTCACCCACAGGAGTGGATACATACAAGGGAGAACCCAAAGACTCACTAATAACATCCAGAGAATGGGAAAATAATGTTGAAACATATGAACATGTAGACCCTGGATCAAATAGCACTAAAGCCTCTCTACCACAGACCGAAATGATACCTGTAATCACAGCATCTGATGCCACTGCGTCTGCCCTGGATGGAATAGCATAAAATCTGGCTGGAGCACCCGATAACTGAGCTCCCCCAGGACGAGCTGGAGCTGAACGACCCCCTCCTGACTGGCCTCCCCCTCTAGGACGACCCCTGCCAACCTGACCTCCACCCCTAGGTGGTCGTGCTGCTGGTGCTGTAATCATAGGCTGCTGGCTCCGCTGCACGGCCTTGCCCCGATACCTGGGGAAAAACCTCCATGCGTGGCTTAGATCCCCACACTCGAAGAAACCCCCTGGCACTACTGCTCGCTGCCCTGAAGAGGAGGAACCCTGAATAGCTGAAGAGCGGTGTGAATCCTCTGGTAAAGCACTGGGATAAGAACTGGAGGATCTCTGATGGCTAGAATAACTGCTGGGTGCACTCTGGATGGCTGGAGGATGATAGGAGCGCTCTGGCATGGCGCTAAACTGGGGCCTGACTGGAACAACCCTAGGAGGTACTGGAGGTGCTGAATAGGAAGGCCTGCTGAACTGGACACCCCCATACTGACCCCTGGACCTAGCTGGAGCCCCTCTGAAGTCTCCTGCAAACCTAGCCCTCTTGTCCTGCTGACCTGGCTGACCCTGCTGGCCTACTGAGAACATATGACTTCCACCATCGGTGAGCTCTGCCCTCAAGCTGAAATGTCGTGAAATCTACCCCGTGTGACTCTAATATCCTCATGTTGTGCAGTCTGTCCCTGAACCTCTCGATAAAATCCTATGCATCCTTTCCTCGCTCACCCCCGAAGGTCGGAGGGTGGAGCTGGGTCCATCTACCCAGCAGCTTCTGCTGGTCTATCTCTGCAACTGGCCTGGGCTCCGGTGCTGCCACCCCAGGCTGAACCGCAATCACTGGTGGAATATCTATAGTACGATGTACTGCTGCTGCTGGTTCTGTAGCCTAAGCGGTAGGGGTTTGAACTCCCCCTCCTGCCTGAGAAGTAGCAGGATCTGATGGAAGTACCCCTGCCTGGGACATAGTATCCATAAACCTCAACATACGACCCATGACCTCCTGGAAGCCCGACGCCGTCATAAAATTAGCTGGTGCTAGAGCTACTGGAGTCGGCCCATCCTGCTCCTCAACATAGGGGTCCTCAATCGGTGCAACCGGTACAGCTCTGGGACGCCCTCGCCCCCTACTACGAATAGGAGCCCTACCCTTGCCCCTACCACGGCCTCGAGCGGTGGGGGTAGCAGCCTCTCCTGGATCAGGAACATGTGAAGCACGCGTCCTCACCATCTGTGAGAGAGTAGAAGAACAGGTTTGAGTACATCATCGGTTGCACGATAGGATATGAACAAAAGGAGTTTCTTAACGCCCTATAGCCTCCTGAAGATAAGTACAGACGTCTCCGTACTGATCCGCAAGACTCTACTGGGTTTGCCCGTGACTCGTGAGACTACGTGAACCTAAAGCTCTGATACCACGTTGTCACGACCCAAATCCTAATTCAGGTCGCGATGGCGCCCAACAACGGGGTTAGGCAAGCCGATATAACTTTCACTGAGTGATACCCTTCCCACTCGATCATACAAGTCAATGATTACCAATTTATAACAACTAACATGATACCAGCCTTGAGTGAAGGTAAAATCATAGTAGATACCTAGCCAAAATAAAACATACACATAGATATACATCCCAAAACCCCAAAAATATATACCGCGTGTGTTCCAGGAACTAGTTTCACGGACAACTACTGAATATACAATGACTACAACATATACAGGGTCTTAATCTGAATGAAATAAACAAAGAGCATAACAGAAGAAACTCCAGGGTGCTTCTAGGAAGTCGCCAGGAAAGAAGCTCACCGTGAAGCATGACCACGCTATCAATATCTGGCACCTTCATGAAAATTAGATGGACCAGCCTCCGGACCTGTACAGTCAAGTACAGAAAAGGAAAGAAAGTGCAGCATGAGTACATATATATAAATATGTACCTAGTCAGTATCCCGTCTAATCTCGAAGAAGTAGTGACGAGAGGTCGACTCGATACTCACTAAGGTCCAACAGTCGTAAAGTAAGCAGGATGTAAAGAAAACTGTAGGCAAGTAAAACAAATAATCAAGTACATCAATATCCGACATCAAATAACAATCTCAAATCAAACAAGTTTGGTATACGCCGTGGCGTACGGCCCGCTCCCATATGGTACTCAATCTCACCGTGGCGTACGGCCTGATCCCACCCTGGTAATCTCAATCTCGCCGTGGCGTACGACCCGATCCCATAATATAATCAATCATCACTCTACCGTGGCGTACGACCCGATCCCACCCTGGTAGTCTCAATCTCGCCGTGACGTACGGCTCGATCCCACCCTGGTAGCTCAATCTCGCCGTCGCGTACGGATCGATCCCATAATATAATCAATCATCACTTTGTCGTGGCATACGGACCGATCCCATAATATAATCAATCATCACTTTGCCGTGGAGTACGGCCCGATCAAAACCCATAATATAATCAATCATCACTCTGCCGTGGCGTACGGTCCGATCCCATAATATAATCAATCGTCACTCTGACGTGGCGTACGACACGATCCCATAATATAATCAATCATCACTCTGCCGTGGCGTACGACTAGATCCCATAATATAATCAATCATCACTCTGTCGTGATTCTCTTATCACACTTAAATCAAGCCAAGTATCACAACGTTCAAAGACAACAATACCAATCACACAAGTATACAAGTCATATCTATGCTACAACAGGGGAAAACAATGAGCATGTTGTGTCCTAACTTCTCGGACGAAGCAGTAATAGCCACTACGTATGGACTCTCGTCACTCGGTGCGTACGTATCCCCTAAACAAGATCACATAGCAACAAGGTTACCTAGAGGGACAATTTCCCTCTTACGAGTTTAGAAAGGAGACTCACCTCGATAAAAGCACTCCTCGGACCAAGGACCGGATCAAAGATGCGCCCGAAATTCTGAAACTACTCTTGACGGTCACAACTAGCCAAACATAGCATTATTGAATCAATTCATGCTCCAGGAATAAGAATTAACAAGATATTCCAAAATATGACATTCTTGAAGGTTTTTGAAACTTCGACCCTGGGCCCACGTGTTCGGATTTTGAAAATTCTCGAAGGAATGAATTACCCGAAGCCTAAGGATCGTAATTACATAATTTATTTAGGAATTCATGGCTAACAAAGAAAAATTCACTAATTATCAAAGCCCTAGAAATTTCTACTCAATTTTCCCATTATTTGATATTTTAATTGATAACTAGTTAGATTTCCATAATAAATTCATGAATTTAGAGAGAAAATCATACTAACCTGGAAGGACTTGACCTTGGAAAGCTTTTCCCTAGCTTTGAGGAGCTCTAATGGAGGTTGGGTATTGAATAATGAAGAAGAATCCCGTAATTGGACATATAAATACTGCCCAGGAAAACCTTCACTGCGATCGCGGCATCATGCCTGCGATCGTAGAGACCAAGCTGCCAGACCACTGCGATCACGGTTGGAGGTATGCGATCGCGGAGAACAAAGGGTCCTGGGCCCCGAACAACACTATGCGATCGCATAGATGGGGCCTGCGATCGCGGAGAGTGGGGAGTTAGGCTTATGCGATCGGAGAGAGTGGGGGAAGAAACTTATGCAATCGCAGGGTTATGACTGCGATCGCAGAGAACAAAATTTAGCCCAGAAGAAATTCCTCTCTGCGATCGCAATCACCCCTCTGCGATCGCAGAGAAGGAAACCAGACAGGAATTTTCTGGTTTTTCTAACTTAGCTCCGGGGGTCTAAAACACCCCCGATCCCCCCGGGACCCCTTCCAAAAGCACCGACAAGTCTGTATTCATGATACGGGCTCGCTCGAACTCCTGGAACATGAAAAACAATAACGGAATTCAGAATCAACCCCCAAAACCAAATTAATCAAACTTAAGAACTTTAAAATTCTAGAATTCATTACATTGCACCGAACGGGTCTATACTACTCGGAATGACCCCAAATTTTGCATAAACATCATAAATGACTATACGGAACTTATTCCGGTCCTGGAATTCCATTCGGACCCTGATAGCATGAAGTCCCGTTCCAGGCCAAATTCTAAACTTAAGGAAATCCTGATTTCCATTTCGGGCGCTGAAACGCTCCCGGGTCATCAGAAACCTGAGCCAAACATACGCCCAAGTCCGAAATCATCATACAGAGCTAATGAAGCTGTAAGAACTCGATTCCGAGATCGTTTGCTCAAAATGTTGACCGAAGTCAAACTTGGCCAAATAGGCCAACCTTAAGGAACCAAGTGTTCCTAAACCATCCAATTCATTCCCAAGTACCGAACCACCCGCTCCCGCGAGTCATAAAGCATGAACATCCGCTATGGAAGGTTTCATTTAAGTAAACGGAATCTTAATACGCAAAACGACCGGTTGGGTCGTTACAAAGCCCTGACTACAACTCCAGTGTTGGTATTGCCTACGAGTTCAGGATCCTATACAGTCTATTGTGACGCCTCGAGGATTGGCCTTGGAGCGGTTTTGATGCAGGACGGTAGGGTGATTGCCTACACGTCCAGAAAGTTGAAGGTGCATGAGAAGAACTATCCAGTTCATGATATTGAGTTGGCAGCTATTGTTCACACCCTGACGATCTGGCACCATTATTTGTACGGTGTTCCCTGTGAGATTTTTACGGATCACCGGAGTTTGCAGCACTTGTTCAAGCAGAAGGACCTTAATTTGCACCAGCGGAGATGGTTGGAGTTACTAAAGGACTATGAAATCACTATATTATACCACCCGGGGAAGGCCAATGTGGTGTCCCACGCCTTGAGTCGCCGGGCAGAGAGTTTGGGGAGTTTGGAATATCTTCCGGCAGTTGAGAGGCCCTTAGCCTTGGATGTTCAGTCCTTAGCCAGTCAATTTGTGATATTGAATCTCTCAGAGCCTTGCCGGGTATTAGCTTGTGTGGTTACTCGATCTTCTCTTTATGACCGCATCAGAGAGCGCCAGTATGATGATCCCCACCTTCTGGTTCTTCAGAACAGGGTCCGAGAGGGTGATGCCAGGGACGTGACTATAGGTGATGATGGCGTGATGAGGATGTAGGGCCATATCTGCGTGCCAAATGTAGATGGGCTTCGGGAGTTGATTCTGGAGGAGGCCCATAGCTCGCGGTACTCCATTCATCCGGGTGCCGCGAAGATGTACTAGGACCTGAGACAACACTATTGGTGGAGAAGGATGAAAAAGGACATAGTTGGATTTGTGGCCAAATGTCTAAATTGTCAGCAAGTCAAATATGAGCATCAGAGACCAGGAGGGTTGCTTTAGCAGATTGAGCTTCCGGTGTGGAAGTGGGAGCGGATCACCATGGACTTTGTTGTTGGACTTCCTCGGACTTTGAGAAAGTTCGATGCTATTTGGGTGATCGTGGATCGGCTGACCAAGTCAGCCCATTTCATTCTAGTGTTGACTACATATTCCTTAAAGAGGTTGGCCGAGATTTATATCAGGGAGATTGTCCGACTTCACAATATCCCTGTATCCATCATCTCAGATAGAGGTACACAGTTCACTTCACGATTCTGGAGAGCCGTTCAATAGGAGTTAGGCACCAGGGTGGAGTTCAGTGCATCCTTTCACCCTCAGACGGACAGGCAGTCCGAGCGCATGATTCAGATTCTTGAGGATTTGCTTTGTGCCTGTGTGATGGATTTTGGAGGTTCATGGGACCAATACTTTCCACTTGCAGAGTTTTCTTATAATAACAGTTACCAGTCCAGTATTCAGATGGCACCGTATGAGGCCTTGTATGGTAGACGGTGCCAGCCTCCAGTGGGAGGGTTTGAGCCGGGCAAGGCCCGCTTGTTGGGTACATATTTGATTCAGGATGCCCTGGACAAGGTGAAAGTGATTCAGGAGAGACTTCGCACAGCTCAGTTCAAGCAGAACAGTTACGCGGATCAGAAGGTTCGTGATTTGTCATTCATGGCTGGTGATCGGGTTTTGCTTCGGGTATCACCTATGAAGGGCGTCATGAGGTTTGGGAAGAAGGGTAAGCTGAGTCCGAGATTCAATGGTCCTTTTGAGATATTGCGGCGTGTTGGGGAGGTTTCTTATGAGCCTGCCTTACCTCCCACCCTAGCAGGAGTCCATCCGGTATTCCACGTCTCGATGCTCCGTAAGTATCACGGCGATCCGACACATGTTTTGGATTTCAGTTTAGTCCAGCTGGACAAGGATTTATCATATATTGAGGAGCCAGTAGCTATATTGGATAAGCAGGTCAGAAAGCTCAGGTCGAATAGTATTGCATCAGTAAAGGTTCAGTGGATAGGTTAGCCGGTCGAGGAGGTGACTTGGGAGACCGAGCAGGATATGCGTAGCCAGTACCCTCATCTTTTCACAACTTCAGGTATGTCCCTACTCATTCGAGGATGAACGATTTTCTTAAGAGGGGGAGAATGTAACGACCAAGTCGGTCGTTTTGAGAGTTAGCGCCCCGATCCCCTAATAACTATTTTCCCCACGTTTTGTGTCTGCTTACGGACTTGTCGGAGTGTATAGTTGTGGATTCCGAAGAGTTTTGGGACACATAGTCCCTAAATTTGAGTTTAAGATTTATAAATCAGACCGTAGTTGGAACTGTGTGAAGACGGATTCGAAATGGAATTCCGTCGATGTTGTTAGCTCCGTTGAGTGATTTCGGGTTTGGGAGCACGTCCAAAATGTGTTTTCGAGGTCTGTAGTAGATTTAGGCTTGAATTGGCGAAAGTTAGAATTTTGGCAATTTCGACCGATATGTGAAATTTGGATATCGGGCTCGGAATGGAATTCTGAGAGTGGCTGTAGGTCCATAGTGTCATTTATGACCTGTGTGTAAAATGTGAGGTCATTCAGACTAGTTTTGACGTGTTTCGGCATCGGTTGTAGATTTTGGAAATTTCCTAAGTTCTTAAGCTTGAATCCATGAATAATTCTTGATTTTTGGTGTTATGTGGTGTGGTTTGAAGGCTTGACTAAGTTTGAATGAGGTATAAGGACTGGTTGGTAGGGTTGGTTGGCTAAGTCCCGAGGGCCTCAGATGTGTTTCGGATGCTCAAACGGCTAACTTTGGACTTAGAAGAGATCAGATTTTTGCTGGTGTTGGTGTTCTTCTGTGCGATCGCGTGAAGGGCACTGCGATCACATAGGCTAGCTGGACCTGTGGGAGGGTTTTATTCTTGGCATTTGTGTGAGCAGGTGTGCGAACACGTAGGTATAGCAGCAGTAGAGTCGCGAACGCGTGGGACCAGGCCGCGTTCGCATAAGAAAGAGGAGGCATCAGAAGTTGGGCGTGTTCTTCTACGCGATCACATGGTGCTTTCCGCGTTCGCGTAGTGAATTCGAAGGGCGCGTGTGTTTTACTCTACGCGATCGCATCTGGGCTTACGTGATCGCACTGAGTGTGCACCTAGGCAGATTTTTAAAACCCAAAATCAAGGGTTTAAGCTATATTTCATATTTTGAACTTGGGAGCTCGGGGAATTGCGATTTTTGAAGAGATTTTCACCTGGGCACTTTGGGTAAGTAATTCCTACTCGGTTTAGACTAATTTCCAGGGATCTATACCTAAATCCATCTTTTCATTTTGAATTTGGAGTGGAAAATTGGGAAAAGTATGGATAAAGTTCTTAGACCGAATTTTTGAGTTTTGATCGAGGTTTTGATATTCGATTCGATTAATTCTTGTATGGTTAGACTCGTGAGAGAACGGGTGTCCGGAATTTGTAACTTTTACCCGATTCCGAGACGTGGGCTTGGGGAACTTTTTCGGTGATTTTCCTTAATTCGCGTATTAGCTTCGAATTTATTAGTTAGACTAATTTCTTAAAGTGATATTTACATTATGCAATTGACTTGAATGGATTTGGTCCATTTGGAGTCGGGTACTCGTGGCAAGAACGTGATCTCGGGTTGAGTTGAGCAGTCGAGGTAAGTGGCTTGCCTAAATCTGTGTTGGGGACCTTCCCTTAGGTTGTTTTGATATAAATTGTTGTGTGGGTGTCGTGTACGTGAGGTGACGAGTACATACACGGTCCATTTCTGCAAAATGCCACTTTTCATTCAAAACACTTATATTGTGTCTTGTTCTCCCATTACATCATTTTTGCGTGTTTTATTGTTCATCTTAGATTAGGGAAGCATGCTTATTTGTTTCATATTAAATTGCCTAACTGACACTCTATGCGCCATGTTTAGTTTATTTTCCCTACTTTCCTATCTGTATTTAGACATACTGTTAAACATTGATGTTTATTTGTCATTTACCTCGCGTTCCATTTTTAAATTGAGGACTACAGACGTATTTCGGGAGATCCCCCAGCACTGCATATTTAAATTGGGGACTACAGACGTATTCTGGGAGATTCCCCCTGTACTTCATATTTAAATTGGGGACTACAGACGTATTGTGGGAGATCTCCCATGTACTGCATATTTATATTTGGAACTAGGGGACGTTTTTCCCGGGAGATTCCACTGTGTGATACGTTGTGCTGAGCCGAGGGCTCCATTTTGCTGTCTTATTTTAGATTATTCATTTTAACTGTCTACTTTAGAACTTAGTTCTTTTTCTGTGCTATTTAAATTGTTTTATTTATAAATCCAGTAGGGCCTTAACCTGACCTCGTCACTACTTGACTGGGGTTATGCTTGGCACTTACTGGGTACCAAATGTGGTGTACTCATGTCCTTTCCTGCACATGTTTTTTGTGTGCAGATCTAGGTACGAGCCATACTACTCGTGGTTAGTCGTTGCAGCTGTCATCAGGAGACCGCAAGGTAATTCTGCCGCGTCCGCAGGATCCTCCGAGTCACCTTCCATTCTGGTCTATGTAGAGATTTTCTATGTATTTTTATTTTTCGTTGTATAGAGCTACTACAGTATAGAAGCTTATGACTATAATGTGACATTTCGGGTTTTGGGAGTTATATTTGTACATGCCGAGCGGCGATGTCGTTTTACTTAGATTATCCTTTCTTGTCTTTACTTTTATTATATCTAATTTAGCCTTATCAACAAATTTTAGGCTTACCTAGTCGTAGAGACTAGGTGCCGTCACGATACCTTTCGGAGGGTAAATTGGGTCGTGACATTTTGATTGTGTGGTTCTAAAAATATGTGATTTATTTTAATACTAGTAGTTAGACAATAGATGCTAAGTGTGAGTTAGGAAAATGAGATGAGAGCAAAAGGTAATGAGTTAAGCAATCCGAGCAGTGGCGAGATCGGGGTCTCGAGGTGGCCTAAGTCGGGCCTCGAGGTCGAGCTAATGTGCTTGACTGGACCGGTCGATGAAGAGCTAACAGTTCTAAGGGCCTCGAAGATGGCTCTTTATGATCAATGATGAGTAATAAACGAAGAACAATTAATGAAACGCAATAAATGTAAGCAATAAATCAAAGGAACAACAGTAGAGTGTATTTGAGTTGGAGAGCAGAGAATGTTCTTTTTTTGTATTGAATATCATGTGTGCAAGAAATGATGAGGGTCCCCTTTATATAGGAGGGGGAATCCCAACATAGTACATATGCATTTATTACAAAGATATGCAGCTGGTACAATTTTTTAATGTCACGGTACGGACTTGTACTATTCTTGCAGACCCAATCAGCTCTACCCACGTGCCTTTTGGGAATTTCCCGCTCGTCCATGCTAGTCACCGAATTACACCATCCCGAGGTCGAGCGTGGGGAATCCCCGATGTGCTCCCTCGGGGTTGAAACTCGAGTTGTGCCTCGACCCTTCTGAAGGTGGGCTACAAAATACAGTAACCTTCATAAAATCGGACTCTTCGATTTTAGCCGTGTACAAGAAAAGATATGTTAGATCAGAAATCTGTTTTTTTCTATTATGCTTTTTGCACATAGAACACATGTCCAGATGCGAGGTATATTTTATTGTAGTCTGCAACTTCTTTTTTACCTCAACTTGGCCACTTTTCCTTGTGACAAACCTTTTTATTTCTCTTTATGTAACTTTTCTAGTTTACTTTTTTATAATTTTTCTATCTATAATACAGTATTGTTACACTGGTTGTGCATGTTGAATTTTTGGGGAAAGTGGTTTTGAAATGGGATTTCTTAAGTATTAAGTGGCACACTTGGTTTACTACCATTATTTTTAATTATAAAATTGAATATTATAACCTTAAATTAACCAGAGATAATTGTTTTTGTTAATATATGTTACAAGATTTGTATACCAGCTAGAATTGGAAGGGAAATGATTTTACCAATAATTCTGTATTTGCTTGTATAATAACTAAAAGGGTTAGTTATTTTATGAAATGAATTATTTTTCGTTCTCTCTTCATATTTTAGTTTTCGAGAAAACTATCACTATTATTTTATAAAAATTCTCCATATTTCGCTTTCTTACTTCATTTTTAATTTGAGAAATAGGTAAGAGGAAAGACAAATAAAGTAACAAATCAGAAATCAGATTTTCATCTCAGATCAATTTTTATTAATCATCATTAATTATCAAGAAGAAACTAGAAGAAAGCAAGAAGGACAACGGCATTAAATGGTTAAATCGTTTCTCACAAAAAAAGAAGAAGGTTAAATCGTAGTGTGTTCTTCCATATAAACCAAATCTATACAATGTGTCCCACCTAGCCCTTGTTTGGATGGTTGTTTCACATCGTTTCATAATGTATCGTATTGTATTGTACTATATCGTTTGATGAGTATAATGTTTGGATAGATTGTATCGTTTGTCGTTGTTTTATGATATCATGCACCAGCAATATGAAGAATAAATTTTGCAATTTTATAAAGAAAAATTATGATACGAAATAAATTTAATATATAAAAAGGTATAGTAAATGATAAAATAAAATTATTTAATAATCGTGAAGGGTGAGATGAGATAAAAAGACAAGATAACGACGCAACCACACCAAATCGGTCGTTACATAAAGTGGAACATTTCGTCGTTACGTAACGACGGATTTAACAATACGATACAATAAAATTTAAATAACAACCAAAACAAATATCGTATTTAAAGTAACAATACGATACAATACAATGGGTAACAACCATCCAAACAAGCTGCTAGTAAACAATTATACATATGTATACTCCTAAAGTAGATTAAATTTATCATTAATAGTTGTGATGGAGTTATAAATATGCTTATTTTTACCAAAGCTTTCGGGTTCAAGCTCTATCCACATAGGGGCGGGCGGCGAATTTTGTGGCCTAAAGCCAAATTTTATGGAGGGCCTTAACTTTTTAATTTTCTTTTTATTATTTATTTGAAGTCTATTTTTTTTAGTTTTTCTTAGATAATAAGTTATTTAAATTTCTTATAATCAATAACTCCTAATAAGTATTCCTGAATTGAAAATATAGCTAATCCACTTAACCTTTCTTGTGACATTGTTGTTCTTAGGTAATATTTTATCAATTTTAATTTTGAAAACTTCATTCCGGTGAAACAACGGTAATATGAGTTATGAACATTATTCCATAAGCAATTTAAGCATTTGGAAAAGAACTAAATCTTTTTATTTGATTAAGTGTATCAATTAAACTGTTATCTTCTAATTGTACTATTTTTCTTAATATTTTTAATTCAGAAAATAAATCTAAACCATCAATATCGAATTGATTATAATGCTTTAAGGAACATTCAAGATCAAAGCAATATTTTTTCAAATTTCCAACATCTAGTGATTTTAGTTACTGCCAAATAGAAAATCAAAAAATATTTTCATATACTCTGAATTGTTTCAAATCTATTTTGAAGTGAAAAAATATCCTTGTCTATTATGTATAAAGTAATCAACTCTAAAGTACTCTTCGAAAGATTTTGAGATTTCATTATCAACATTCTCATCAAATTGTTACTTCCTATACATCACACGTTTCTTACAGATTTTGAGTTCGATATTCATTTTAAGTGCAATTTCCTTGGTAGAAATCATAGCATTTGCAGATCCTTCTTCTCTATATTTGTTAGAAAGAAATCAAACTTTTTCACTTTTCAGAATTTTTTTTAAACTTATATATAATTTATTAGGTGTGACGAAAAATGAAGCCCCCACAAATATGGGACCTAAAGCGATTGTTTTGCTTGCTTTATGGAAGGGCCGCCCCTGTACCCACGTAGTTACCTTTGATAGAAAATATTTTACTTAAAATAAAAAATTTCTATGCGAATTTAAATCAGCCAGGTACCAATGCGGATGCATGGAACACCAAAAACAAAAATTCTTATAAATTCTCATATATAAAGCTTACGGTTTGACAACTCATCTTCTTATTTGTATACATACATATAAATGTGTCTTTACTCCAATATTGAGGTTCAAGACCGACCAAAATAAATTACACTATTATGAGTCACAGCTTCTATTTTTATTAAAAGTTCAAAAGATGCTACAAAAGCTGTAGTGAAGGATAAAATCGTTTTAACTCCAAATATAGTAAGAGCAAACACATATAAATGGGAGAGAGCAATACAGTCAGTGTTAATATACTGTATTTGAAAAATAATTCTGGAGAAAATAAAATAACATAAATAGAAATATAAACAAAATAAAAGTTAATTCGAGTTCACTGTATTCACAGTGTTCCTTAAAGAATTTAATCCCTTCCTAGTACCCAAGACCATGGATTATTTTCTCCCAGGATAGAACGAATTACACACTGGTATAGTGGTACTTCAAAGCCCAATGTTTCAGCGAACACAAAGTTCGATAGCAAAACACACTTACTGTTATTTTCTTTGAAGTTATAAAATATGCAGAAGAAAGGAGGATAACTTAGAAATTCATATGAAAAATCTGAGAGAATGGACTTGTATTTTTAGCCAATGTTGGGCTGAAAACTGAAAAGGTGCAACTCTTCAGAATGGTTGTTTATGCAAAACGGCCACAGCATAAATGTCATAACATAAGTGGCTATTTACTCAACAATAAACCGGAAGAATTGAAGAGGGAGGTTAATTTTCAGTTACAAAACTGAAAAACGAAAAAATAATAACGGAATTGGATTTAATATTAATATTGTTGGATTTAATTTTAATATTCTTTTATTAAAACGGATATTTAATAACATATCTATTAATATTTACTATTAACAAATAAATTTGGTCCAAAAAAATTAATCAATCAATCGTTCATTTGACCAAATCCGAATCCAAATCCAAATCCAAGCAGAGCGAGCGACGATGACGGCGCGATACTTGCCTTCTTCTCAACTCTTTAAGAGCTAGAAGAAGAGCGATTGCTTATATACCCATAAAAACCTCTTCCTCTTCCAATATGGGACAACCCTTCATCAAGGAGGGAATCTCAAATGAAACTCAAATATTTTATTTTTCCTCCATTTCCCATTCACCCTGTTTTAAGCTACATTAAGCTTAATAACCCAACAATCCCCCACATGAATGGGGAATGGCTATATCACGAAAATATGCATGAAAAACTGTGTGATTTGTAAGCAAGGATTAATTGCATTTGGATAAGTAGGTTTCCCTTTGAATTTTCCGTAGTGAACTTATGTCGGATATACTCGGTCAATCGGTAGATTTGATATCTTTGAACCGTCGAACTTTGGTGTATACCTAGACAACCATAAGTCACACAACCAACCCTTAAGCGTCTTTGGTTCTCATTGTTCTGTTCATTTCAACCATGAACACTGCCTGGTTTCATAAGCGCGTAGAGAACTGGCCTTACAAATTATCCTTGAAGCGGCTAACACTTCACACTTACATTGGTGATTCCTAAACGTGTCATCCCGTAGATACACTATTTGATATACCCCGTATCAAATTTAGAAATCATTAAAAAGCCTTAACGTTTTATCCTTGGTACTGAATATTGTCTCATCACGAGAATGGACCAAAATTTTAGTTGACACTGTTGAACCGTTATTAATGACTTTGTTTGATCTCCTTGAACCTAGATCTTGGGATCTCCAATCTTCTAAGTAGAGTTACCTCCACAATGACTTGTTCTCGGCCATAGTCTCATTCCCCTTGATGATTTCTCAACTACCTCTCTAGTTAGGCCTTTTGTAAGTGGATCCGACACATTATCACTTGACTTTACATAGTCAATCGTGATAATTCCTCTAGAGAGTAATTGCCTAACGGTTTTATGTCTTCTTCGTATATGACGAGATTTACCGTTATACATAACGCTCCCTGCCCTTCCAATTGCCGCTTGACTATCGCAATGTATGCATATTGGTGCCAACGGTTTGGGCCAAAATGGAATGTCTTCCAAGAAATTCCGGAGCCATTCAGCTTCTTCACCGGCTTTATCTAAAGCTATGAACTCAGCCTCCATTGTAGAGCGGGCAATACAAGTTTGTTTGGACGACTTCCAAGATACCGCTCCTCCACCAATAGTGAATATATATCCACTTGTGGACTTGGAATCAGTTGATCCGGTGATCCAGTTTGCATCACAGTATCCCTCAATGACTGCAGGATATTT